>MU383993.1:0-98302 GCA_022495065.1 Xylaria telfairii | reverse complement strand
TAGTCCGTATAAGTAGGTCGGCGTAGGTAGGTCGGCGTAGGTAGGTCGGCGTAGGTAGGTCGGCGTGGGCAGGTCGGCGTAGGTAGGTCTTCAGTGCCTCCGCCAGTCCATATAAGCAGTTCGTACGCGTAGGTCTACGCGGGCAGGTCTCCAAACCCTTCGCCAGTCCGTATACGGAGGTCTACGCAGGTAGGTCTCCAGTGCCCTCGCCAGTCCGTACGCGTAGGTCTACGTAAGTAGGTCTTGTTCGGCGGGCGGGTTAGATCGCGTCAGGTTAGGTTGCGGCAGGTTGGATCGTGTCGAATTAGATCGTACAGCACTAAATTTAATTATATTAATAAAAATAAACATATTATATAAAACTGCTATATTTAATTAATATAATAAATATTTAAAACTAAAAATAATACGTACGTAGCTGTAAATATTTTATTATTTAAAAAAAAACACGTTTATTTGCGTGTTCTAAAAAAGTGTGTGTGTTGTATGTAAATTCTAGGTGGAGACTGACACTTCGATTCGAAACTAGTGTACTTGTCTTATAGGTCAAGTTATCAGGCAGGGGTTAGGTAACCCCACAACGGGTCTCACAAGAGGGCTTGAAGCGTATTCGTGTATGAGCATCGGGGATATATTACATGGAGGCCATCCACCAAAAACCCAAGTCTCGCCATCCCGAAATAATAGAGTAGAAGGCGCAGGTTCAGCAATCGAGCATCCAACATGGCGGCCGAATTTGCGGAAATTCAACAGAAGTACGCCGTCGAGGCCCAGAAACGAGTGAAGGCTGAGGGCCTCTCGCAATTTCAGGCGTTGTCGCAGAGTAATAATGATCGATTGCGTCATCTCGTTGATGATGTTTGGGCCGACCATGAAGCTCTGGATGCACAACCCTCGCCGATCAAAGCCGGCGATTGTCCCAAGTTCTTGATCGCTGGCGCAGGCATTGGGGGCATCGTCGCTGCTGTACGGCTCATTCAGCAGGGGTTCACCGCTGACCAGATACGGCTGGTCGAGACCGCCGGCGGGGTGGGAGGCACATGGTACTGGAACCGCTATCCGGGACTCCATTGTGACATTGAGGCTTATATATACCTGCCTCTACTGGAGGAGACGGGTTTTATGCCTTCGCATAAGTATGCCTCTGGTGTCGAGATCCGCCACCATCTGCAAAACGTTGTCAAGAAGTACGAACTAGAAGACAAGATCCTCTTCCGAGCCCAAGTTAAATCGTACACGTGGAACGATGAGGCCAGCCACTGGAAGGTCGACCTGTCTACTTCGCGAGGTCCAAAAGGGCAAGAGAAGGTGCCCCTCTCCGTCAACGCCGAGTTCGTCTTCATGACCGCGGGTCTACTGGCGACACCTCAAATCCCCAAGATCGGGGTTGAGGCGTTCAAGGGAGACATGTTCCATACATCACTATGGAACTACGACGTCACGGGTGGCTCGTCCGAGGAAGTCTACCCGGAGCTCTCTAAGCTGGCTGGGAAGCGGGTCGGGATCATCGGTACAGGCGCCACAGCCGTCCAGGCAATACCGTTTCTCGCCAAGTACGCGAAGGAGCTCTACGTCTTCCAGCGCACGCCGAGCGCCGTGTTCACGCGAGGCCAGAAGCCGACGGATCCGGACGAGTGGGCCACCTCCATAGCCAGCAAGCCCGGCTGGTTCGACGAGCGGAACCGCAACTTCGCCCTGTGCATGTCCCAGTGCCTGCCCGAGGGCGAGACCAACGCCGTCGACGACGAGTGGTCTCACCAGCCGGCCTACCGCGCTCTGACCGGCGATCCCGAATTCGCCACCGTCGCGCCCGAGCAGGCCGGCGAGGTGGTGGGCAAGTTCCTGGCACTAGACGCCCCGAACGCGGCGCGCGTGCGCCAGCGCGTTAAAGACATCGTCAAGGACCCCGCCACAGCCGAGAAACTAACACCGTGGTACCCGGCGTGGTGCAAGCGACCTACCTTCAGCGACTTGTACCTCCAGACCTTCAACAGCCCACACGTGCACCTCGTCGACACGGACGGGAAGGGCCTCGACAAGATCACGGCGGACGGCGTCGTAGCCAACGGCACCGAGTACCCCGTGGACATCCTCGTGCTGAGCACAGGGTACCTCTCGCCCGCCAGCGACGGCGGCGACCCAGCGATCCGCGCCGGGATCAAGGTCTACGGGCGCAACGGGCGAGACCTAAGCGAGAAGTTCGCGACAGACGGGATCGCGACCCTGTACGGGGTAGCGTCGAACGGGTTCCCCAACATCTTCTGGCTGGGCGTGGCGCAGTCGTGCATCAACCCGTGCCACAGCTACGTGCTGGACGTGCTGGCGCGGGTGTCGGCGTACACGATCGCGGCGGCGCACGCGCGCGTCGGCGACGGCTCGACGACGCAGCGCCGCGTCACGGCCGAGGTCGACGCCGACGCCGAGCAGAGGTGGAGCATGCGCATCCTCCAGGGCGCCGCCCGCTTCGCCGTCCTCTCCGTCTGCACCCCCAGCTACATCAGCGCCGAGATGGGGCCCGGCAACCCCGCCGCCGGAAAGTCCCACGAGGACCTCGTCAAGGACGCCCGCCGCTCCCCCTGGAGCGCCGGCATCGCCGCCTTCATCGACCTGTGGACCGCCTGGCGCGACGACGGCAAGCTGGACGGCGTCACGGCTACTCTTGCTTAGCGAGTTGGAGCCTCTTTTGGCGTTGCTTGTGGCCTTAGAGATGTAGATGTCTAGCTTAGTTTAGCCGGGTGGAAATACACGTCGACTGGAATCGTATGCTTGCCTTGGTCCCTTGATTTTGAACTAGCACGTTGTCGCGTTGTGTTTAGTTTCGCGCCCTAGAATAAGAGCATCCTAACCTACCAGGTAGTATCATATAGTGAACCACTTTCCAGGGGGGCCGACGATGTACAAGATTACTAAATGGAATGATGAACGTGGACCTGGTAATAGAAACTCGCATGGTCTCGGTTAGCGGCTTAGTAGGTAATTGCAGTAAACGCTTCTTATATCGGGGATCTGCAAAATCTCTTCGCCGTCGGGTCGGAACACTTGGGACGATGAGATCCGGGAGGAAAATGAGAGGATGGTAAGTCGGCATCGCTATATATCTCCTATAATTCACACGATATCGCCACCAAATCTTCCAGAGGCGAAATCCAAAAGCCAAGGCTTCAAAAACGACAGCTATATTATCCGAACCTAATCCACAGCGTCATCAACTTTACTCCTCACAATCCTCTCCCTCCTCCACATCCTCTCCCTCCTCCACATCCTCTCCCTCCTCCACATCCTCCCCCTCCTCCACATCCTCCCCCTCCTCCACATCCTCCCCCTCCTCCACATCCTCCCCCTCCTCCACATCCTCCCCCTCCTCCACAAGTTCAGCTTGTTCCCACTCCTCCTCCAAATCAACCACTGAGATATATGTAGTCCTTTTGTAAATGTCCATGTTCATGAAATAACGTGCTGAGACGTCTTGTGCCGTAGAGTGGGGGTTAAATCCATAGGGACCCTCGAACCATCCACACTGTGAGTGCTCCCGCATCAGCATTTCTGTCACCAAACCCGTTTCAAAACCTGCTGAATCTCGCAAACCCCATTTCTCTAGGGCCTTCATGGAGAATTTATCGGATATCCAAGGATCCCCCTCTTCTATCCTGCGGTAGGTAAGAAACTCCGTCTGAATTGTGGCCCAGAGTAGGCCGATCTCCGCGCCACAGCACTTGATATTTAACCCATCGAAATCATTTTCTCTGTGCGATACGCACTGTTCGTCGCTTGAGTGTATATCTACCTCCCCCCCCGAGTCATAATTTGAGATCTGTGACTGATAAATCACCCCATTGGGTGAATCATATTCAGGCCTTGGTCCCCTCTGCTCTTCCACTCGAGCTAGAATATGACCAAAACAGCGCCAACCAACCTTTTGATCACCACTCCAGCCGTCGATGGTATTCTCCGGGACTTTCCGCATAAGCTCTAAGGGGGACAAATCGGCATGAGAACACCCCTCGGCATCGGAAATCCCTAGTATCTCCTCAACTGAGATATTAGCCTTAAGGGATGCGTCGGCGCCTAAGCAGAGCAGACATATCAACACAGCTAGCGCACCAAACAAAGTTTCTCCTGGCCTTCCAGAACAAGCCAGGTGATATGTGGTAACGACAAGGACGTGCAATGGCTTAAGCTTCAGCTCTAAACCGCATTCAGTACAGCGGCGTATAAATAAGCCGCTCTCTGTGTTGATTTTCGGGGCACATGCAGGGCTATATATTGCAATAATGCAATGGCAGATTGCCTGCACAGCCGTATGGCAGAATGGGTGTTTCCATAGAGCCGGAATTTGGCAATGCCCTTGACGGAACAATTCGCGAACTTCCGGTGAGTCCGATGCCCATCTACCACATATATCCATCTCTTCACCAGGAAACCTGTTTGGAGAACGGACACCATAGCTAACTGAGTCGGGGCTAATAGTTGTATGGGACCGGAGAATGGACACCATGAGAGCATCCAGTATTGTGTGCCCAAGATTATCAATGTTGTGAAAGAAAGGGTAAGTTGGCTCTAGGATGTAAATCAACCGTTCGAATACCTTACAACAGGCGTGACCGCCATCCAGGAATGATGCTGCAAGGTGGAAGGGGTAGATGTCGTCCAGTCCCTCCGGCACTTCCTCATAATTATCCTGCCACATGTCATTTATGAGTTCATAATTCCCGGCCATTATTGCCAGTTTCCATGCGTCAATTTCCAGGGCTTTCGGATCGCTTTCTATCGCACGAATAATCGTGTCTTGCGCAATCGGCATGTCTTCCGGTGGAGTATCGTTGAAGTTACTACAATATATAGATTGACGTAGTTCGTCTATAAAAGAGTGAGTTGGATTGAAATATATATATTTGACTTTCTTTGAGTCATGAATAGTCCACTTGCACAAATTTGTTGGTTGATGCGAAATGGGCAAAGGGGTGTAATCACTTTGCGTCGCTGTGAATTGTAGACCCCATTCGTTCGCAGCCTTAAAGCCGTGGAGGTAAAAGTCATGGAAATAGTTGACCAGCAGCCTTTCCATTATTAGTTATGAGCTGGCGAAATGAATAGTCAGGATGCACAAATGGGAATAGACTTTAAGAAGCTTACATGCGGTCTTCCCTGCACATAGAAACGACAAGATCCTCAAGTCGCCCTTGCAAAAAGAGCATTGTGCGATTCTCCCTAGCTTTCTGATAAACAAGCTGCATGTTAGGCGAGGGACAAGCTACTTCACGACCAGGAGTTGAAGGACTGGGGCTTTTAATCTCCACATGATCTGGTGTTGTACTGCGTGAGCCAAAAGGCGATGGCTTGTCCACCTCCCTATGAATAGAGGCAATAAAAGCCTCGTATGGCAAGACCCAGGACGAGAGACTAGGAGGATTGTTAGCACACTTGTCTTTAAATTGCCATGGAATGTGAACTTACAAACCAGGGGTAATGTGCTGAATGAACTGGTCGCGCTTCTGCTCTTTGAGGTGCCTAGCAAGCTTATTTGGATGTAGTTGCTTGTGTCGCCCCCCTTCAACGATGGTGATGTGAGATGTACTTGTTCCGGGTCGTTTTCGCTTACCGAGGGCAAGAGCGACATCGTCTTTGATGTCTTTCACCACACGCTTGCTAATGTTCCAGATTCTGAAGTGGTTGCGATACTCGGAGGCTCTAAAGCAGTGAGATATTAGGTACATATTGGCATATAAGCATCCTGATTGGCAAGGGGCTTACGCAGCATGGAAAGAATAGTTCACCTTCATGAACTCTGCAACCTGGTTGAGCGTTGCTGTCTTTCCCCCTTGGCCAGAATTACCTAGGTATAGCTTGATAATGACGGGCCTGAGGTACTCCCATCGGTCTTTGTATGCGATATCAAGATGCTTTTCTTGGTCGGACTGGGGAAATAGGTCTGGTAGTACATGCTCCATGGCGCGGATTGATCGGCAGAGGATAATATGAGCGACAACCAAGGGCAAGGGAATCAGCGGTGAGGAAATCCATGGTGAGAGGAAGATTGAGGCCGGACCGGAGAAGGAAAGAAGGCTGTATTTATGCTTCCAAATTCGGTCGCGCCTTCTACATGCACGGGAAATGTACGTCACGGGGCACGCCTGCCACAAGAGCACGTACCTTCATGTCTACCAATAATTACTAGCGGGAAAAGCCACCATGTTGCAGGAAAAAAGCTACGGAGGCCGTGCAAGTATAGAAGCGGGTCTTACAAAACATCAACAGCCAATGGCGGCGGTTTTAAACATATAGTGCCGGTCAGGGTGCCCGGCCCCGCACCACCGGCTCTGCGGTAACGACGACCCCAAGTGGCGTTAGGCAGCCAACCCTGTCTTCAAAACGTCAACAACCAATGGGGGGCCGCAGCAAGGGAAAAGGCACGATATGAGGCCCCGATACGGTAGCTGTAGATGTAATATGCATGGTTGTGCTCGTTGCAGAATTATCGGTCAAGTGCTGGAAACGGGGTCTTGCCTGCGATTACTCGGGGAATCGGTTTGGATAGATATAGAGTCAGATTGGGGGTCATAGCCTCAAACAAAACGCAACAGACCTATTAGATCCCAAACCCTAAAATGTAGAGCGGTGAGCGAGGTCGCGCGGGAACAGGATCAGTGGAATGTCCTGCACAATCATGGGACTAGCGGACTCTCCCACACAGCCATGGTATGTACGCTGAACATGAAATTGATCATGGCTTGTGATCCGGTAAAGGCCCTTATAATCATGCCTGTGTGTATGTTCCTGCTAAGACGTCGCTTCACCGAAAGCTGGTCGTTCTAATAGCGTAAGTGAGGCAAACCTAGCTCATAATCCCTTGGTTCTACTCCCCCGCTCTACCAAGTGTCTATATATTTCCTCCTTTCATCCAGCAGTTTCTCAATTCACAATTCCGTCCCAAGAACTTGTTTCATTGAAACAGTCTTTCGAGCATAATTGCTTAGTCCTATTCTATTCCACTGTCTCCTCAACACTTCTCCCTCCAACGAGTCGGAGAGCTTTTTGCCAAGAGCCCATACCATCAACTTATTCATCTATCGCCAAACTCCGACTATCCACAATGTCTCAAAATAACATGTAAGTCGCTCCTAGGAATCTTCCCTGAGAGTGCTCTATGCCCATCCATGCCCTTCATTACCACTGCCCCTCAGGATGTCCATACAACCTCATGACCCTCGATAGACAGAGCAAGAGGGGAAGAGCTAAAGCACTGGTGTAGTTCCGGATCTGCCACGTGGAGTGCCACTGCGACAGTCGGCTCTCAGAACGCAATGTCATCTGACTATGCCGGTGCCATGTCGATGACCTCATCTGCCACTCGTGGAGGGTCCAACAAGAGGTCGAAGAAGATGAGCAAGAAGGACAAGAAGAAGAAGAAGCAACAGGAACAAGACCTATTCGGAATGGGGGCTCAATTCAATTCTCACAGGTCAGTAGCTCATCTTTCAATTCACCATCTCGTCGGACACCATGAAGCCAAGCTGACCTACATATACTTAGAGCTTAATCATCAGCACATATAACGATACAACCTCTTATGGGTGATGACTTACTACAACTTTAACTCCGGTATAGGTACTTCTTGGTTGGGCTTTTGTTTTCTAATCTTTTATCTGTGTGTGTTGAGTCAATTCGGTCCTAATGTGGTGCCTGCAACCGAGGCAAAGGGATCGGAAGCTGTACCAGTACAACATCCAAGCCTCAGGCCTATGAGAAGCCACGAATCATGTCTTTTATTAGTAAATTTTCTGTTAGCTTGAAGACCCCAAAACAATTCTTTCCCTATCCCCTTTTGTATTTTGCTAATGTCAAACTATCCCAAATTCATGCCTCGTCCTGTGATGATAGGCGCGCGCTGTCCCTTATCGAACGTAATGCATAATCAGATAAGACTGAACATTACTCCATGATGAGGTGGTAGAATATCGCAATTTGTCCTTATGACGTTGTCAGTTTGAGGGTCTCCATATCACCTTTTACCCGTAGGCACATCACGAGGTAGGGTTGATACCATTCCGAACACCAGTGTAGGTGGATATTCCAGCTGGCATCCGGGTTCTAGGAGTAGAAATAGTGATGCTAGTGGTGAATTAGATAGTGCCCCAAGGCACACCTGAAAATGAACAAGAAAGCGCGTTCTGTATATAACGAGATTAGCTGACAAATGTGAATTTAGAGGCCATCGCGCAACATCAGGTGCTTATAACCTACCTACCTAAGTTGAGGACGCCCGGCAGATAAAGCACCCCTCATGGAAGGAAATATTGAACCAGGCCAGGATCGCTGTACCTAAGCCGGTCTATAAATGGAGGTTCACCCGTAGAGACTTTCACTGCGTCGATAAGCAACGAATAAAGATATCAAGAAAAATGTAACAACACCTTGCGTCGACAAGGCAAAATGAGGTAGAATAGACTTGAATATGTTTAAAATGTTTCTTTGAAGCAAGAACGATGTTTTGATGTAATGGCTATAGATCAAGGACGAAGAGGAGGGGGATGACACAAATATATAGACACTCAGCAGGGTAATTGAATAGAATGCTAAGGTGCTGATAACCTAGTTCTGGCCTCATTATTGGACACGACTATAAATGACGGAGTTGATTGAACTGTGGGTCAAGATATTCTTAGACAGATCGCGCATAGGAGGAGGCCCGAGAGTGCTTCGGCCACCGGACAACAACTCCCACCCTATTATCCAGGGCTTAGCAAACCAAAATACGAACATCAAGAAGACCCCTATTAGGCGTCGCCGGCTGACACACGATTGATTTTGATCAGTCATCTATACTTCTCCCTTCAATGTGTGATGCATGAGCGCAATTGAGCCAGGCTACACACGAGGAGGCTACAGGGGCCAGTGAAAAAAGGGTTGCAAACGGCCGAGACCCATTGAAGGGACCAATCATTCCTTACCTAGCCGAGTGTTAAAGGGCCGGTTGGAAGTGACCTGCGTGAAGTAATCACTCCGTGTACTGTATAAGACGGAGGGACACGGAAGTCCTAGCCGCATACCTACCTATACATCGATGTCTTCCTAGCTTACCCACGAAATCAACAACGCGATTAAATCGCTCGTGTACCTTCTATTGTATCAGCGCCACTTGTTATAGCTGACGAGCTGGTTGCTGGTATACCATAATGGGTAATAAAGCAGGTACAATCTAAGAATCTAAACATCAACAAGGAACATCTACAAACGTTTGCCTCCTGTAATTACCGTATGCGGGTGGTGTCCATGCATTCAGCCACAAAGTCGCTTGTCCCGTAACCAGTAACCACGACCGCGCCACAATCCGGTTTTCCCAAATTACAGGAACTAGGCGACGAAAGTCCTACTAGAAGAGATAGCCCGCTCTCTCCAATCATTAGCCCTATGTTGCATAAGCCAACTAATATTACTCACATAGAGATAATAATAAATTTTGAGTCTTGGTGGTATTTTTCGGGGGTTGACCCCATTCACATACTTGGTTTTATATTTATACTTCTAGGTACATATGGTGGCGTTCGTGTTATTGCTTCCCCAGCCCCTGAAGACAACAGAATAGGATAATTAGTGCGATCCTGGAACCCATCACGGTTCCATGACCCGGGAGACTTCAATTGCTGGGACCCAGAAGGAAATATTGGAGCCTCAAGATGCCACGCAAAGCGGGGATCTGCAATTGTTTGGCAGTGATCAACCCTGGAGCCTTGGCGATACCCGATTTTATGTGTTGGAGGAAACCGACCAATGAAATCCCCTTTTGTGGATGTAACAGGTAACGAGGCAGGATGTGTGCCCAGGATTAGGTACCGGGTTTTGGACACGCTAACGCACGGGTAGTGTCTTGCATAGGTAGTTGTCACTTGCTTTACACAAAGGTTATTTTGACATTCTTTAGATGCCAAGTTAACTAAGGCTTAAGTCCAAGAGTGTCTACAAATAGGAGTACACACTTAAGTAGATACCGAAGTGGTGTTAGCGCAATAGCTCAAGTAATCAAGGTAGGTAGCTAGTGGGGGGGGGGGGGGGGGTAGGTTATACCTACTATATGGGTATCTCAGATGAAAGGGTTACGTCTTGGCGCACACGCGCATGCACCCCCTACAGACACCTAAACCTGCACTATTTTTCTTTCCTATAATCAATCCGATCCCGCTCTTCTGGACCTTCAGCAAATTTGTCATTTTATTTCGTGGCATAAGTGCATACTGAAGTGGCACGGGTGGCTGAAGTAGATTACTAATACTCTCTTTTACGTGTGGCAAGGGTATTTATGCAGGGAGATAAATAGGGGACATAGGGCTACAGTGATTCAAAGAAAGGGAGCAGCACTGCGTTCTTTTTTATTTTTATTTTTTTTGGTATGAATTTACAATTGCTTTCTTTTGATCAATAGGTTCCCCAACTATTTGAGTGAATACAGGAATGAATGGATGAGTAATTAAAGGTTTCCCCCTTATCCTTAAGCAAAATGCCACCCTCGATTACGTATGTCTTCTCATTTAACACTCTCGACACTTCATACTGATGCGACATACACTTAAAAATACCCCAATACATCTGCATAATTCCCTAATAGAATAGGATGACTAAAATATTGCTTACCTCTAGACCTACTATCGGTAGCACTGCAGCAACGACCGGCTCCCAGAACGCGGTATCATCTGACCACCCCGGTAGGATTTCCATAGCCACATCCTCAACAGATGTAGACCATGGGTCAACCAAACAATCGAAGAAGGCCAGCATGACAGAGAAGAAAAAGCGACAGGGAGAAGACCTATTTGGTATCGGGGCAAGATTCAACTCTTGTTGACCAGTTTTATCATATTATCTTACGGTCAGAAGGTACATGCAGACAGCAAAATGAAGACATTTGTTTATACCATCAAAATAGCCCCACGAAATTGTTCTAGAGACCCTATGGAACAAAAGAATCTATTGCCTACCTTATGTGTAGGATTTGTAACACAACTAGGAACTATTGTTTATATGTACTACTAAACCAATACCATCGTGCGTTCAGAGGTTGGTATTGAATATACTAGGCGAGATTTATTCTTTGCTGGGAGTTCAAAAATCTGAGAGTGTCACTATTCAAGGGTGTATTATTCACTATGTGGCACTTATAGGAAATAATTACAGGCAGCCCTATTCAATGGGGACGGTTGCCTGGAACAGAGCGTCTTTGTACCATTACCTGGCCCACTGTAATTAAGGGCATAGGTACATAGCCACCTGACAAAGGACCCCAACCCTCTGTCTAATATAACTAACCACCCTTAGTATAGATCTATTAGCCTTGACTAATAATTGTAACAGGACACGGATCCAGTACTAGGTGGAAGCAGGCACAGCTATAGTTGTCGGTAGCTTCTCCGATAAATAGATGACTGATTATAAGTACCTTCTAAAGCGCGATTATGCCCGAATATCGAGACAACCTTATATAAAGCAATCTGAAATGTTCTTATGCAAGTTTAATTTTTGAATTTGTCAGGCACTAGGGTGGCGGGGGGGACGAAAGTAGGTCGCAGCTAGGATCTAAAGGATTATATAACACATAGAAGACTATATAAGAAAGAGACCCAGGAATCAATAATATTGAACCCTTACCCCTACCTACTACTCAGTGGCGACCTACTGGTAACCCGACTTCACTCTAGATAACAACCACTATAACAGAATTATTCTTCGAACATTGCCCCTCAACTTAATCCATGAACCCTATTATGACTTGTCCTGTTGATAAATATTATCTATAAGCCTTGCAATAAGTAATAGGCTCTAGGCTTGATCCAAGCACGCCAAGGGGTGTAAGTGGCGATCATTAACTTCTATGAACAAGGTACCATGCAGTAAAGGACTCCAACTCCACATGGGTGCGGGATATCCCGCGACTGAACTAGTGTCCAGTGAAGCATAGGTTCATGTTGCACCAATTCTTAAAGTTTCAGATCAAAATGCGTTGGTGAAAGTGATACCGTATGTCTTCTCGTACGTAGCGTCGCAATAGCGTAGTATGCATTCTAGTAACACATTTTAGACATAAGTCATAATTCTCATGAAGCTCATACTCTAATCCTCGCATTCACTGTCTTCGGAATCGTAGCTACGCATTCAGTCTTCATACGCCTCCTCATACTCTTCATAATACTCTTCTCTCGCCTCCTCAAGTTCCTCTTCCTCACTGCTACTCGCGTCGGAATCCGCCGCATCCCTCTGCGCCTGTTCATATCTCTCACGCGCTGAAGCAACAGATTCACGGTCGCTGGCATCCACATACTCTCCATCCGCGTTATAAGCGGGTTCATAAGCGGGACCAGGGGCTTCATATGGAGCTGGTGGAGGAGCCGAGTATTGTTGTGGGGGAGGAGCTGAATGATGCCCATCCTCGGAATCAGAGTCATCTGTCACAGGTTAGCGAAATATTCCGTTAGGGATTTTTTGTAAATATTTGACGTACGTAGCGCGTTTGCAATTAGGGCACCACCTATAGCACCGGCGGCTAGACCACCGGCAGCGTACAGCAAGGTCTTATCCTTCTTCGGCTTCTCTGGGGGAGCGCTGCCGTAGCCGGGATTGGGCGGGTAACCATAGGAGCCGTGAGCATCGTAACCACGAGCGTCGTGACCGGAATCGTGACCGGAACCGTGGCCGGAACCATGACTGTAACCTTCATAACCCGGAGTTCCGTGGGAAGATTGGTTATAGTCGCCCGATGGTCCCCATCCGCGGTTCTCGGAGCTGCGACCACCCGGGGCTTCCCACTGGGTACGACCCGTGGCCTCTTCTGCGTAGTACCAACGCTGGTACTGTCGGTCCCATTGAGGAATCCATCCGGGAGCAAGCGGCGGCTTTCCGTCTGGGTGTGTATATACGGGATCTTGGCTCGGTGGGGCTGGACTATTGTAATCCCGCTGCTGATACCCGGGATAACCTCCCGACTGGGGAACTGGGGGAGGACTTCCGTAAGAGTCCTGACGGTAGCCCTCGGAGGGAGGCGGGCCGCCGCCGTAGGATTGCTGGTGATACCCCTCGGGGGGCGGTGGGCTGCCGTAGGAGTGTTGACGGTATCCTTCGGGAGGGGGTGGACCGCCGTATGACTGCTGGTGCTGACCCGAATACCCGTACGATTGAGGCGGGCCTCCACCACCGTATCCTTGAGAAGGAGGCGGATAGTCGCGAGAGCGGTTTTCGTCCTTCCCTCCCAGATCTAAGTCGTCTAGCTTACTTGCCAGCTTATTGAAAAAGGAACCCATGGCGAGGACGGAGGCGAGAGACGCAGTTCACCTAAAACTGAGAGAAAAAAGAAAAAAGAAAACAGGATACCAGAGAGATATGGCAGAGAAGTCAAGCGGCTGGCAAGGTTCTGGTAGGTTTGGGTGTCTCTAGTTTGCAGGTTAGCGCCGGGGAGTCCCGCTTGGTGTTGATGCGCCGATACGGGTAACGGAAACGAGGTGCGACGCTCAGCTGCACAGGCACCTTTTGAACTCGAAACATGCAGTGAAAAAGGCAGAGCTTGCTCGGCAAAAAAGTGCCGGAGCCGTGAGACTTATCAAGGACAAGTCGTCTCAGGATGTGGGTGCTGGAGAGGCCGCCAGCGAGGAACTGATGCAGCCAAGCCTTGGGCTTGGTTATGGTTGGAGGGGTTGCGAGATCAGGGAGCAACTTGTCAGCATCCAGGAATCAAGTACAGTAGTGTAGGGGGGAGGTGGGGTGATGCGCGTCGGGCTTCCACCTGATACTACTGTACAAGGCAGATGGGAGGGTGGTAAAGTGTAAATAAAGATGTGTGGGATGTATGCAAGACGACGAAGTTGAGGGGCGTGGTGACTGTTAGGTATGGCATGTGGTATGTACCTAGGTATGTTGCACGGCGTAGTACAGCGCGGGGTTTCTTGATTAAGGCTAGGTACATACAGTAGATGTACGTACATACTGTAGGGGCTGATTGCTGGGCAGCTGCCCCTCATCAGCTAGAATAAAACGCGGCGCGCGGGTATCTGGTGCATTAGCGCACATTCACCGCACCAATGGTGTGGATCGGAGGCCTCAGACCAGGTGGCCAGTCAAAGCCAGCAGAGCCGGAGGGACAGCCTTATTCTACCTGCAGGCCCCCCTGTAAGCAGTTCCCTCTAGCTCCTGCTCTAGCGTCGCCAGTTCCGGCCAGGGTTCGCTTGTGACATTCATTCAATGGCATCCCACCACGCCAAGTTCGACACCCACGTCAGCTGCAACACCCCACTTCCGCGATTCTTCAATCTCCCTATAATCTGATGACTTCTGCGTCGCATCTGCCCTAACCACCCGCTAAACCCTTCTTTTTTTCTTCCGCATTTTTCGTATCGACATTGCCAAGGGGTACTCCCCTCTCTACTTCTTAACATGTCCTACCAAGGCGGATACGGCGGCGGCTATGGCGGAGGTTACGGTGGAGGTCCTGGTGGTGAGCACGGTGGTTACGGTGGTGGCTACGGGGGTAGCCAAGGAGGAGGATATGGAGGTGGACAAGGTGGAGGATATGGCGGTGGGCACGGAGGAGGGTACGGAGGAGGGTACGGTGGAGGTGACGGTGGCCACGGCGGCGGTTACGGAGGACAACACGGTGGTGGTTACGGAGGTGGCTATCAGCAGTCACCACCACCTCAGCACGGTTACAACCAATATCCGCCTCAAGGAGGTCCGCCGCCGCCTCAACAGTCGCGACCTAACCGCTACCCACCACCGCCATTCCCACCTCCTCCGGGCTTGGATTCCTATGGTTATCTGACTGTCCAGGGGTACGGAGGAACTCATCGCGCTGGCCCTCCCCCGCCGTCGGCACCGCAGCAGTTTGGCCATGGTGCGCCAGAGGGCTATACCTTCCAGTACTCCAACTGTACCGGTAAGCGCAAGGCTTTACTGATCGGAGTCAACTACTTCGGCCAAGACGCAGAGCTCGCAGGTTGCATCAACGACGCCAACAACCTCTCCGCCTTCCTGATCGAGCATTTCCACTACAAGAGGGAAGACATGATCATTCTCACCGATGATGCGCACGACCAGATGTTGCAGCCCACCAAGGCCAACATCATTCGCGCTATGCAATGGCTCGTCAGTGGTGCCCAGCCCAACGACTCTCTGTTCTTGCATTTCTCTGGGCACGGTGGCCAGACAAAGGATACGGATGGTGACGAGGAAGACGGTTTCGACGAGGTCATCTATCCCGTTGACTTCAAGCAAAACGGTCATATTGTAGACGATGAACTACATCACATCGTAGTCAAGCCGCTTGTTGCCGGTGTCCGACTGACCGCCATCTTCGATTGCTGCCACTCTGGGTCCGCCTTAGATTTACCGTATCTCTACTCGACGAAGGGTGTATTAAAAGAGCCAAACCTTGCAGCCGAAGCCGGACAAGGCTTGTTGAAAGCCATAACGGCGTATGCCACGGGCGACACTGGTGCCGTTGCGAGTGCACTCATGGGTTTCGCCAAGACGGCCGTTTCGGGCAACTCGGGCCACAAGAGGACCATTGAGACGAAGACATCTCCAGCGGATGTCATCATGTGGTCGGGTAGCAAGGATGACCAGACGAGTGCCGATGCCACTATCGCGTCGCAGGCTACAGGTGCCATGTCCTGGGCGTTTGTGAAAGCTATAAAACAGGATCCCAAGCAAAGTTATGTCGAGCTGCTCAACAGTATCCGAGATGTTTTAGAGACAAAGTACAGCCAGAAGCCGCAGCTTTCTTGCAGCCACCCGCTAGGTAAGATACTTGCTGCCAACCCTATCACTGTGGCACCTGCTAACCTCTTATTTAGACACCAACTTGCTTTTTGTCATGTGAAGGGGCCGAATTAGAAAACCCCCGATTAGTTCAGCAGAATGTTAGCGCCATGACAAAGCTTGGATGATTCTATCGAGGTGTAGGAACAGGCATACGATAACCTTGTACAGGGGGCTTGAGAGGAGAAAAGCTGTTATTAATGCCATTACTCCTATTGTCTTTGTTCACCTCGCTGTCCCAGAACAGAACCCGAAAACGACTAGAGACTCGATTAGATAAAGTATCAAATTAAATGTTGATCTGTTCAAGCGCATGGGAATATCGTATTCAACTTGTTCATCACTAATCCTTGAAGTTCCGTCTCAATCTGGTAGTGTATAAGGTCCCGAGGGAGCGGGCGGGACCCCGCATCCTATCGGGGCTCCGGCTAGGTCCTTTAGGTCGGCCGATACCGACTTGGCATCCCATTTCCGGCGCGTCTGGACCATGACAGGATGTGGTGCCACATGCATTACAGGAATTTAAAGTTGTAACATCCCGTGATATTAGGAAAATAGAGAACTTGACATGTCGTGGATGTGGCCGTTAGAAACCCGCAAGCTATATGATGCACGGAATGAAACGCCGAGTCCGAGTACGCCACTCCTGCCATTCCACACCGAATCTAGCGTGCAACATGTCTTCTTCTTGCTTAACTCGAAGCAACACAATAACCACCAATGCTATCACTCCCACAGGACGCAACACACGTTCTACAAGTAGAAAGTACGGGAACAGCACGGGTCGAATCCAGCAGCTGAGCGCCCCATCAACGCGTCCGACAAGATTCATATTGCAAAGTATCAGGATCAAAAGCCCCGTGTAGCTGGGATGCCGCATGTAGCGATAGATGCCGGTAGTTACCAGCCGATTGGGTTCCGCGAGCGCAAAGGTGAAGTTCCCGCCGAGCGCCGCGTACGAGCCTAGACGAAGCGGGATGCCGACGCAGAAGATCAGCGCGAGCGGGACGGCTGTGGTGGGCGACCACGTGACGCGGCTTTTGCTGACGCCGTTCATGCCGCCGTAGCCGAGTATTGAGGGCGGAATGTCGGGGCTGAAGTAGGCGAGGCTTGCGGTGTGAAGGGCTAGGAGCGCAATTGGCGCCATGGCTACTTTTGCCACGTGTTTACTCGTCAGCTTCAGCCGGCTGAAGGGATCCCCGAATAGCGAAGTCGATCGGTTAGGATGGGGAGGAGAGAGTGCCATGTATGTCCCGACGGTTGAGAATAGGATCGCGCTGGCTAGCGCGGCTTGAGGCACCGAGGCGGGGGGCGACATCGTCTATGAAGCTGATTCCGGGGGCGGGGACGGAGTGCTTGTTCTAGTGCCGATTTGCGAAAACAAAACTGTCCTCAGGGTTTGTTGGGACTAGTGAGCGGAAATGGTGCCGCCAAAATATAGATTATTTAGCACCGAACCTGCTTTTCCCAAAACGTTGCTATAGGTGGCGACATTTTTTGGTGTTGAAAAAGTCATGTGATAGATGTTGAGGTTAGTCATTTGGGAGAGGGTCAAGTCGCACAGGCCACGGTACAGTTCCTAGCACGTTGCGAACTTTTTACGATACAAGAGAATACAGCAGAGAAGCAAAAGCGATCAAGGCAACGGGAAATCGATATTGATCTATTCAGCCCAGTTTATACTAACGAACAATATAGGTATTTACCTAGATAAATAATGATGTGACGTCGCGGGTTTCCAGCTACAGTCCAAAGTCCACACAGTGCGACTAAACTAACTGATATAATAGGTCATAGCCTGCCATGTAGACAGAACTGAAGCTTAGGATATCTAATTTAGAATATCGCTAGATCGCTTGTGGTCTATGCGGATAGCGAGTAATAGGTAAGGTGCCCCTATGACAGCCTACGTCATCTTCACCAAACTTCTATAGTAAGCAGCATTGCCAGGCACGACAGAACCCCCCTAAAGCAAAATGCTATTAATTCCTAAGACTTCATCGGACACTTGCCGAACCCGACTTGGTGCGGAAACTCTGCCGAATATGAAAATATAGATTAAATATTGATACAAACGAATAGAAAAAATATCAATCGGAAAACTTACGCACCTATGAGGTTACGGTTAATAGCGGGGAAGGGATGGCCGAAAAAAGTGAAGCGGCGAGAGTACATCTAAGGATGGGCAGATTATGGTAGTAGAATAGTCTCCCTCCCTCTTCTTTTGTTTAGCAACAGCCCTTGTGCCATCATGGTTTCTGGAAAATGGCGTGAAAAGTGCTAGAGAACTAGCAGGAGCGGAGCCACAACTCCTCGTTCGTGACATTGATGGCGGCGAGGGCTATTCCACACCCGCGGACAAAAGTTATGGGGTTGCGGTGCCCCATACCCAGCGTTGAATAGATTCAATCAATTAAGACGCAATTATTTGTTCGGCACAATGTTTATTGGTGAGATTCAATGCCAATATTGCAGCGCAAAATCAAAGGATGAGGGTGTCACAGCCCCAACTCCTGGTAGGGCCAGTGTTGACTTGTTGTTATCGCACGAAAGAGGGAAAACCCGATTCTAGGTCGGAAGTCATCTAGCTAGTATATATACATGAGCCATAGGCCCGTGCCCAATACCCCCGCTCTCTAGGGGTTAATCCGTAGCGTTCTGTAACAGAGGGCACATGTAAGGAGGGATCAGACAAACTGAGGGTACCCGTGCATTTTTTAGGTAGATATGGCCCGCAACAGACTTAACGCCACACGCTACACTCCATGGCAACGAAATAATGCGAAATAATGCTACGAATACGTAATATAGGGATTTTATTGCAAAAAGGCCGGCTAGAGCAAAAACCGGACCGTGAAAAACGGCGGCTAAGTTCCCAAAGATCTAACCCTTCTAGGCGGTGCCTTTTTAAAAATTTAAAAAAAAAAAAATTAAAGTTCTTATTGCTATCGCTAGCATAATTGTATACTATAAGTTATATCTACCTCAAAAACGCAGAGATACCCTCGGGTAAGCTAGGGGGGACTACCTTTAGTTAATGTATAGACTTACACGTAAAGGCTTGGAAGAGTGTGTATGTTTAACTAATGATTATCTTTAGGTCGAAATATTCCTTGACTTTCCTAATCCATCCTTAGATGTAACCCTGCCCTCTCCTCGTTATTTGTTGACAGCCTTGGGGCTGAGAGATTAGAGAAACTAAGGGTTGCCCACCCCTGCTTACCTGAAGGGTCGCTCTACCCATAGTACCTAGATCACGGACTACTGATACTTGGCTAAACCTTTTACAGCGACGAAAAGATAGCGAGTCTTGTGAGCCTATAGGGTAAGCAGCAGACCAAGACAACAACATATTCATTTTCCTTCCGGAGTGGGGTTCGGCGCGGAGCTCATGCCCCCAAAGGTCAGTGAACTTTTTTTTAATAGTTAAATCGTGGTTTTAGTGGCGTAGTCATCTAGCACGGAAGGGGGCTTTAAATGTGCATCTAAAATTAGTGGGTAGCTATGTACTAGTCCACCTTACTTACATGTAGGTACCCCTACCCCTACATAGATACCCTCAGGTAAGCAGGGGGTACCCTCAGTTTGTCTGTAGACTCCTTCTATTGGAATAGCGTCACAATTCCGCTCCTCAACAGCGCATCACAATGGTCGCCCGGGTTTAGGATGGTCAGCCTCTCTGTGCACTCTCTACTAGATAATAATTAGTACACAAGACAACTGGCCTCTATATATCCCCTGTGCCCCGGGGCGCTGCTTTTCTTGCTTCTAATCATCCTAAATATACTATTCCTGCATCATCTATTAGCATAAGTCTCTATTCTTGTGGCAGATACATTAAAACTTGCTTTACCGTCGGGATCCTTGTAGTAAGTGGTAGGCGATGGCTTTTATTGTTGCGCGGAGGTTTTAATCTGATGATGCTACGCGACTTCCGTCTATATACCTATCTGCCTTTTGTCTTGGTATGTGATCAAGGATCATGACACTTGCTAATGAAGATTCAGTTCAACAGACCCAACCGAGAATTTCATAAAATACCAGTCTCGCTTATATCCCCCCTATTCTATATGCAAAGCCGGTGATGGCCTTTGACAGAAACCATTCACATCGCTTATCTGCAAAACATCTCACCGGGCACAGTGCACAAAAAAGGTATGATTTCGGCGCTGGCTCGTCTGACGAGAATGAAGGCTGTGGATTGGGTTCTCCCTGCAGTCTCTGTCAAAGGGACATTAAGGATGCCCATTTCAATTGCCACGACTGCGGTGAAGTCGTCTGCCTGTCCTGTTTTGATACCGGAATTAAGCATCACAACACTACCCACGGGTTTATCAAGCGAACTATTCAAGGTGATGAAGTTGTCGATATCGATCTACTCCACGACAAGGCCTTTATAGAGGCCATCCCGGAACTTTACACGCTTGACCTCAGCAATATGCATTGTGCAGACAGCTCTATCTTGGAGTCGACTCGATGCAAGTGCAATACATGTGAAGAGTGGTTCAAGTGGTTGTGTAGCCGCTATGCGGAGCCAGTATTCTGTATCCAAACTACCACCAACGCAGAAGATTTCGACTTTTATAGAAAGTACAACATTGACTGGCCGTCTGTCTATGCGGATGAAAGCATGGCTAATCGGTCTTTGGGAGAATTTCTAGCGGCCGCTCCTGGATTCGGAGATAGGTGGGCACTCATAACCTGCATCAGCCATCCCATTTGCGCTGGTAAAAATACCGGATATGAGATGAGCTTCCTATTTCCCCATTCAAAAGACATCGATTTGACGTACAAGTCTGATTTTGGACCGCAATTGAGCGTCCGATCCTTCTCATCTGGTATGTATGAATAACTACTCCTATATTTTCATGCCGTAGAGTAAGTTTATTAGCCGCTGTCACCTGCCCTCTCCCCAATGCATAAAACAGACGAATTTAGTACCGCTAAGTGCCTAAGTCGTCAGAGAGCACTAGAGCCTAACAGTCTTTAACATAAAGATGACCCTAGTGCTGCCTCATTTTCATCTCGCATAGGCGATATAATTGAAATTATCAATAGTGCCGAAAATTGGCGGAGAGCTAATGAGTATATACTCGAATGTCAGAGAGAGCATACTTCCTGTCGAGAGCGTGATGAAGAGTCACGAGTGAGTATGTTCTACCCGACTATGCTTATCGACGTAGAAGCAGAGAGCGATCAGCCCATTCGCCTAGTCCAAGGTAGCTCGCTTAATAAAACAGAACGCCGGGTAGATTACCTTGCTTTAAGCTACTGTTGGGGTGGTTGTACACCGCCATTTACTACCATAGAAAATGTCAACGAGCGAAAAAGAAGAGGTTTCCAATTGGAAAATCAACCACGCACGATCCAAGACGCCGTCACAGCGACTAGGAAGTTGGGATTCCGTTATATTTGGATAGATAGCCTCTGTATCATCCAGGACAGGGAAGATGACAAAGAAAAGGAGCTCAGTCAGATGGATCAGATTTACCAGCATGCTACGCTTCTACTCTCGGCAGCCCGAGCCGAGGCCGCCAACGATGGGTTTTTAGGTGACGTCGACCCCGAAGGGATTCGCAATAAAGAGATTGGATTCTGTATACCGTTCCGATACCAGTCCACAAATACTCAGGGTCACCTGGTGAAAGTTCGAATGGCGTATGCTTCGCAACGCCTTTCTCGCGCGAAGTATTACCAACGTAGAAGACAGGCTACCTGCTATCTCGGCAGTTGCTAAGCAATTATCGAGTGAGTTTGGGGGCGGTAGCTACCAAACTTACGTTGCCGGACACTTCGCTAGCCATTTACCGGCTGACTTGCTCTGGGGCGAAACGAAATTTGGCGATCCATTTCCCAAGCCTCTCGGAGGACCATTTCCAACGCGGTCGTGGATTTCTTCCAATGGCCCGCAATGGGAAACAGAGTATGGAACATATTGGCATGCGACCACAAAGATATCTGATATAACGGTAGGCCTTGGGGAAGTAGCGAGGGACATGTATGGAACTATCAAATTTGCAAGACTCTTAATGCGCGGTATTCGGCTACTGGTTTCCCTACGTCTCGACGTAGACAGTTTGGATTCGAAAGGCCGTGGAATCGAGATAACGCTCACGGACCGCTTACTTGGCAACCTGATGAGAAGAGAGATGCTACTGATTGAGTGCAAAATTGATTCCGGACTCGATGAACATATAAGAAAAACTATACATGAAGTGACCCAAGATATAGACGGACCGAGTTACGATGTCTATAAATTCAGGAGCGCCAACCAAGCAGCGGCGACCTCACTCATGAGAGTGTGGACCCAACACGAACACGCCATCATCGAGATCTGCCGTCCTTCTGACACCACGCGCCCATTACTTGTGTACTCGCACGGCCTCATCCTACGTCGAGTTACTAAGGCACCGGAAGAAATACCTGTCTACATCCGAATAGGCCAATTCAAACTCGTTGCAAAAAACTATAACCGCCACACGATGAAAATCGGCAGATCTCGCTTCGTAGAACACCTTTATGATAAGCTCGAGGAGAGCGAGTTCTGGCTTGAATAGACTTACTAAGTACGGAGCCTTTATTACTCGGGGTGTTATCATCGGGCTCTCTATAACCTGAATCTAACCTTCCCTCACGAACACATGGGGGGTTATACCTGCGTTGGACTTTCGCTAGGGGTATCCCGTATCACGAAATGATAAAGCTGAAAAGCTAACATTGGATATTAGGTCGGCGTCCAAGCTGGCGCATTACCAGATTGCTGATTATTGCAACGCACTCATCGCTGTTTCAATTGACTCGACCCGTCAAAGATCACATACCTCCATGTGCTAGGAACCCATGATAAAACAGAGAAATTCTACTGGGGCGTCTAAGTGCTTAGACCTTTCTGTATCGGTAGGCGACGGCGCCTTTAAAAACTCTTCTCCGGTATCACGGTAAGACTCATCTGTTATGAACGATATTAGAATCCGAACAAAGGTTTCAGCACATTATCCTCTAATATCTCTCATAGGCGGAGAATATAATATATAATTGCATTATTACACGCACTTACAAAAAAGAAGCATCTTGATTTACCCAATAATTATTTCATCTGCAGTGTTTGACCAAAGACCGTCTTCTTGTTCCCGGTGTTGTCTAAAGCTTAGCTACCGTGAAGCAATCGGAGCGTTGAAGGAATATTGGAAGCTTGCGGGTTTTCTGAGGCTGTCGGGACTATGGGTACCTCGCCGTGTCTTCTTTGCCTTTATAGTATTTAACCTGAAGAATTTTTGTATCCATCGAGATAGCGCTCGTGTCTTCGATGTTAGCTCCGCGTATTGCTAATATTGCCTTTACGAAAGGCCCCGCTGATAAGCAATGGTCTGTGGCCAGGCAAACCCAGAACCGACCCAAGCTCCACTACTACTGCCCCCAGGTCGCCAGAAGCTCTGCCTGATGATACATTCCTCGTTGAAAGGGGCATGCCCACATTCACCTTCACATGCCAGCCTAAAGGGAGCTTTATAGATTAGCTCTGCTGTTCGCCAGTGGAACTACTTTACAAGCGGTGACAGCCATGCTTGAGGGTTATTGAACATGAGCCGTAGTACAGCGTCAGAGAACAGAAACCACGCGATTCTTTCGGGATATGGTAAGATGGAATAACGCACCAGCAGACCGCCTTCTTCGCCGCCGGAAACTGACATATTGCTTTCAACACCAAGATGTTGTTCAATACATAAAGCTCTGCTAGCTCTTGACTTAGAGATTGCGGCTTGCCAAGGTCCAATGTAGGTTGTGAATGGCTCAGTTACAAGATCATGTACCTTGTCGATGTGAGTATCTGTTGTCATTGGCAGCCACATTAGTCACCCATAGATAAAAGTTCAGGACATAGATAGAGGGAACTATCAAAAAAATACCTGGTCAAGTACGACCCAAAAGCGCTACCTGGCAAAACTAGTACCCGACACCCACTAACGATTCAGTTGATATTTGGGATATGGGCGGCCAGAGTAAGTTGATGTAATCCTCAAGATTCTATCCACCAATCAGCAAATCTTGTATCCCAACGTGCAATCGAAAGTCTGGGGTAAGCGAGGATTAATTACCCATCCTGTTTAGGATAATTATTGTCACAAGGCATAGGAACAAAGGGACTTGTGTATATGTATCTAGCCTTATACCTAGCCTTGAGACCCTCGTGCAACAACAAGAGTCTGTACCTACCGTATACTGGGTTCGTGACAATTATCAATGTCCACACCACAGCCATAGTATTGTCAAACATGGGCATTTGATGGCGCCAATCGCCTACTAGGAATAATTAAATGCTTATGGTGTCCCAGATTATAGTATAAATTTTGATTCACCGTTACGCTGATCCAGAGATCACTCGTAAACGGTGAATCCGCGCCATTTGTCCCTCCTCTTACGTCAACTGATAGTAGTACGGTGCACCTTTAAGCTATTTTTACCGAAGATTATGATACTTCTGCGGGCGGGGAAACGGTATTGAGTTGATGTTAACACTGCGTATATGAGACTGGCTTGTACTGGTTGTAATAGGGGTTTGTTCGTCGAGGTTCGGCGTTTTGGCTCGCTTCACTGTCTGAGTGATGATAAAACGGAACGAAATTCGGCCCGACCGATAGGTTTGTCAAAATACGACACCGTTGTTGTAACTGGAGACACAACAGTCATATGACCATTTCTGCAACATTTGAAAAGAAGCACTAGTGAACAGGAGAACACATTAGTTATAGCTCATAGGAACTGAGTTTTATACAATACTTGCCAATTGAGATCTGCGTAATCCTAACACGATATCGCTTCCGTAATAGCGATTGCACACATATATCGTATATGGCTGAGAGTGTCCTTCTCTCTACGTAGAAACTGTCGTCATCATCCACCCCCACCGTCGACTCCTCCAGGAGACCCCGGCAGCACATCTATTACTGAAAAGCCTATGTCAGCTGCTAACGGTGCACTCAAAAGATGTTGCCGTATCCAACAACATAACGTGCATCATCACACCGAGGTTGCAACGAAACAAACTGTCTGTGCAAGCCTGCTAGTAGTACACGGGACCGATGTGCTAGGAATCGTTTCTGTTAACGAAGCGAAGAAGCAATTTCCGGATCTTGTGACCCGGTGACCAGAAGGATGACACTCGTATTTGTCTACACCGGGGGGTGAAGGAGGTGGAAAGAAAAATCGACAGCGCTTAATAGCATTATTTAGTGATACATAAGGTAGTATCGTCGGTAATGAATTACCTTGCCGTATTGGAAGCAACCACAAGATGCAAGAGATGTAGATGTTGGATCAGCGCCTTCGGCCACATATTGAGTTGGAGGCTAATGGCAGAAGTGATGAGTGTCTTAGGGCATGACGCCTATTTGTGCCCGTAATGATAAAATATGCCTGTTGTTTCATGTATACTGGTGTTTTACAGTGAATACTAGCCTCGAACTAGGAGGGTACCTACGCCTATGTACCTAACTTTTAAGGGGGGTGGTGTGAAAGATTTTAGCTGGGTCACCCTTTCTAAAATTTAGAATGTTTTAAACCCTATGCTACGAACTATTCTTTGACGTGAAGGTAACAGCATAGGTAATCCTTACTCTAGTCGCTGATTTCTTTTCTTTTTTTCCCCTAAGAACAGTGTATATTCCAATTGGTCCGGAACTAAGGTGTTTTATGTCCATAATCAGATGTGTTTACCGGTTGTAATCACCATAGTGACATAGTCCCATAGCGAGGTTCGAACCAGATAATCACAGTGCGATGCTTTGTGTCTTAACTTGCGGCGTTTCTGCCCGCGAATTATGAATGGCAAATTGCTGTGGATTGCAGAAATTGAAAATGACCCAGCAGAGGATGTATCTATCAACAAAAGTACAGTTCTAGCATTTTAGGCTTAGTTGACTCTCCTTTGTCCCAGCTAATACATACAGACGCAAACAATGGCTAGCGTATTAACCACAGATTCGGTAAACTACCCAGCTACACACGGGTAGCGGGTTGACCAGACGCTGAGCTCCATTGAGGGCGGATAGACTGGTGAATTGCCTGGTACTAATGTCCAAGCTCCGATCAAATGTCAAAATGGTATAGAGTAATGCATGGCAGTCGAACCGTTTACTAAATGGAAACCATATTATCACAAGATAGAAACTCTATGCGTTCTAAATACGGCAGACACGCCTCAAATACGTGAACTTTTCCTGGACCGATCGGGAGGACTAATCTTCTGCTTCGGTCCTCCCTTCATCCAATGAAGCTTGGGAACATCAATGAGGTACCTCTAGCTCGAAGTGGATAATCATTCAACGGTTCGGCCAGATCCTTCTTCCACAACTATCGGAAGCGGCCGCCTCGACCCGACCCGTATCTCGATGTTGATATTAGCTAGTTCAGCCAGGATATTAGTTTGCCAGATGTATCTCCATCATGATAAACACTGCGGGCCCGTCTCTGGGGTCTAGGAAGGCTGGCTGGTATCGGTCTATGGGGCAACGCGAGCTGAGACACTGTGCTCCCCTTCCCCTAGAAACGGTCGACAGCGGATGGGCCTCCAGGCGAGTGGGATGGCCTAAGCAGGAAATCTGTACCCCCTAGTTCATCCACGTGCTTTCGCGACTGTCAGTACTTTCCCTAGCTTTGCGCTGTCCTCGTCCAATGGCACAAGGCGTCACCTTATCGCTGAGCTTACGAAATACCTATCCAGTTCTTACGCGGCTGGAAGGTTGCTAGTGTGGCAATCACACGGCTAGATGCTGGCGTGTAATTGCTTTGCTGGCGTCTGTGTACATGGATGGTAACCCTCTGGTGATACTCACTAGATGTTTTCCCCTAGGCTATGTCTATGAGGCTCGGCTCGGCTGGGTGTACATAGCCACGACCATTAAGCACAGAAACCGCGAAACGAAACAAGGTCCTCGAACAGGCACTACCTGAGTATGCTGGGCGGTTACTGGCTAGTACTAGTTGGTCCCCTCTCCATGGGAATAGTCACAGGACACCCTGTGCATATGTATTACCAAAGCCCCATAGGTCATGGTACTTCCCCATGTAAACATATTTGGCGGGATCATACCTTGCTGAATACCGTCATGAAAACACACCACACCCCTACCTTGCGTTCTTGTCCTACTCACTCTACACTTTGGGCCCTTCCCGCTTCTTTCTGTTTCAGCTGTTAGTGGTTCCCGGATTTGGCACCAGGGTTTCCCTCCATCGACTTTTGCACTTCTTCTGCGGAAGAGACCCAAGTTTGTGGGTGTATTGCTAATATTGAACAGTCCAGACCCCGTGCTAGACGATATCTCACCTGGCACAGTTGTGGAAGATCAGGAAGTAATTGTATGCTGTGCTACCAATAGGCCGCTTCATTATTTCATTCCCAGGCAAACACGCATCCCAGTCCGGCTAATATCAGCGATACAAGATGTAGCGCTCGGTGACAACCGCATCTCACGTTGGGGGCCGCTTTGCCTGGGAACGGGTATATATGTAGGGGATGGATCGATGCGAAGATATTGTCAGTCAGACAAGTTCTTCGTCACGGTCATATTTATTCCGTATACACATTCAAGCAAGTGATCTAGCCAGAAGTTCAAGCCATTTGTTGCAACAATTCATCATGAAGATGTCTACTTCAAAATTCCGACCATTGACCCCGACCGTTACTATCGAAAATGCAGAAAAGGCCGGGTTTTTTTTTCTGTCTGTTGCTAAGGTAAGAGATTTTTCTTAAACCTATGGTTGCGAGACTAACTATGATACTAGCTACAGCCAGGAACCACTTTTATCGATGTCTGGAAGCATCTCAAGCAATCTGTGAAGAGAATCGAACACGTTGAGGTGTTTCCAGACACTTTGGAAGCTTGGATTTGTGTCAGCAAACGTATTAACTTCGACAGAGCCATCGGTATGATCAATTATCACCGCACGACATGGACCAATGCTTACTGTCTCTAGATTCCTTTCGAGCCCCATTGTACGTGAGGGCCACGAATAAGTCCAAGGTAGTCATGACGTTAGATACCAACGGAGACTCGCCCATCACAATACGAAATCCCGAAGAGCTGAGCAGTTACGGTTCAAATGTTATGAAACTTGCCACAAACAACTGTAAACCCTCCAAGCCTGCCGTAGCCTACCGCCGCCACGAGATCGTAATCGCCCACGGAACCTACATCCCGCCTAATCCCAAGGCTAGCCCTGTGGGTTATCAGAGGAGGGTCTACACGACACCCGAATTGAACCCATCGACCCCAAGCACCCCAAGCACTCCAGGCGCCTCAGGCCCTCTGATCGGCCCCTATTCGCACTTTTTCACTCGGCCGATTCCGCCCCCATCGCCTCCCACAACCCACACGGTGTCCCTCAGTGGCTTTCACCCTAATACAACATTGCGCCAAGTACAGGCGCTGGTAAGGCACGTCTCGAGCCGCCGTGAGTTGAACGACCCGCGCTTGCAGGTGATCGACGGGACTACCATCGTCACTAGCGACAAGACCGACGCTAGAAGAATGAGGAGAGCGCTGAACGGCGTGCGGCTACAGGGGGTCCCCATCACAGCCACGCGTGGACGCCGACCGTACGAGTTCGGTACATACCCGCCTCCCAACTTCAACCCATACATAAACCCAAACGCAACCCCGTACTCATGGCCATACCCATATGTGGGTCTTCAGAATTTGGGGCACAGCTGGGGACAAGGCTTCGGGCATAGCTATGGGCACAATTACACACAGACATATACACAAGACCACACGCAGAACTATTCGCGAAACTACGGTCAAAATCGCGCACAGAACAGCGGACAGAGCGCGGGGTGCAACTATGGCCAGAACCACGGACCGGGCTGGAGTTACTACTAGGGAGTAAGGTTAATTTGGCGTTTTGCTCCTTATTCTTTTCTTTTTTTTGGACTTCTTGATTTTTATTTTATTTTACCGGGTTGAAAATGCCCTCTTCTTTGTAATTAGCCTTTTCTCCCTTTTATTTCCCCCCTTTTCACTTTTCTTTCCTCCTTTGCAGCATAGTGTTAGTTTAGGGGGATGGGGCATACCCTATAGTATTTAATGGTAATATTACTCAGACAGCAAGCTTTTTGGTGTTGGATTGGGGAATTGTGGGATCGGCCGGCGTGCTCTGCATTGTGCCATTCTTGATGCAATAATGATGCCTGAGGCATGTACCTGCCTGGGTCCCTATACCTACCTACATAGGTACTCAACCTACCTAACCTCACAGGATAGGAGATGTTGGTAGTTCTCTTTTTTTTTTTTTTTTTTTTTTTTTTTTTTTTTTCCAATTGCAATAGGTACCTACCAAGTATAAGATAGGGTAGGTAGATTTTAACTGAGTGCCTTATGAATGGAACTTCACTAAAACAACACCTACCTTTGCGATTAGAATACAGGATTTAACCTAAGTAGGTAGTAGTTGTCTTAATATTGTGATACTACTGTAATGGGATTTGACAAGATTGCTGAAAGAGCGTAAGAAGTTGTGACTTTATTTACCTAATCAACATGATCGATCTTAGCTACATGTATACATAACGTGCAGCAGAGGTCATTCACTCGCTTTCGAATAAGCTGCTGATTGGCTTGCGTCTCCTCTAGGTTAGGTTAGTTCGAAACGGTTGGGCGCCAACGCGGCTCCACTCGGGCAAGCTCTGCAGCACGAGCAGGCACGAGCAAACGACACGTCTTCCGACAGGTCCACCGAAGGCGCTGCTGCAAGCCGCGCTGCCCGGGGCGTGTTAGCTCGCTTGGCTACACTGGGCCACGCTAGGCCGCATTGATTCGTCTGTCTCTGTCCCTGTCCCTGTCTCTCCTTTCGCCAGTCCCCAGCCGGCTTTGTCATCGACCTCGACATCAACCCCTCCTTTATCCAAGCTTTTCATGCATTCTGTCGAGATATCACTCTTATTTGCCCATTTCCTCTCAGCTGACTTGACGACATCTCGTTTCCAGCTTCTCGGACATTGACTCGAAAATTCACTCGGGCGCCTCCAATACCGTTATTATCACGTCTTTGTTGCCTTTCTTCACCGTGCAACCACCTTCACCTCGGGACAAATCCTCCCCCGCTTGCACCTCGTCTGTCCCTTCACGTCCTGGCCTGGTGTCTGGACCGACTAAGCTTTCACAAGCCCATCCATCCCCACAACATTCCCCGACGGTCGCTTCTCGGGTCCCAGCACCTTTGCCCAAAGCTTTCGCCGTCTGTGCTCTGATTTGGCTCGGCCTAACGTCTTAAGGATCCCGCCCTATCCCGCCTTCTGCCCGACACCGTATACCTAAACCTAAATCCCAAGTCCCAGCAGGTGTGCCACGAATCCTGTCCATCCACCGTCCATCTATCCTCTTTCTCTCTCTCTCTTTATCTCTCTCGGTCTTCGTCCCAGCTCATCAAACCAAACCAAACCACCTGCCCACTCTCGCAACCATAGATTCACTGCCCAAGTACGTAGCATAGTCAATATAAGACACACTATTACCAGCGCTGCTCGCCTTTGCCACCGCGACTTTCTCATCCGCTATCGTTGTCTCGCCTCTTACTCCCCACCCCGCTTCCGCAGCAGACATACAGATATTACAGGTTCTCGACCACACACCGACGGCATCGCACCACCTTAACAGCCTCCAGAATTGCCTTGCCTGTCTCGGTGAGTGAGCCAGTGCTTGTTCCTTAGCTGTGGTCTCTCGGATCTTAGCCTGAGCTGACGCCCGCCACATCTCTAGAGATGGCTTTCGCACAGTCAAGCACACAAGCTGGCGACGAGCTCGCCACGCTCTTCTCTCGTAACATGACATTCCAGCAACCACAGCCACTGCAACAGCAACCGGAGCCCGAGCCCGAGCCCGAGCCTATCAAGTATTCCATTTCACAACATTACCACCACTCTGCTCATACCGTTCATCGAGAGGATCCCACCCCTGAACCCCAACGGGCCTCCTCGGTGCCTCCGCAAACACAACCCTCGGCGGAACAGGTTCTCGGTCAACATGGAATAGACCCTTCATGCTTATCTCCCCAGCAACTCGACCTATTCAAGACAGCCGATACTCCACAACAGATACGGCTAGTCGAGCTTTGGCAGATATATCCCCCGACTCACTCGCAACAGACTAACCCCGCTGTGGCCTGGACGAATACAACAGTCGAGCAAGAAGAACTGCTTGCACAGCTCCGCCACGAGCAGAAGTTGGCAGAGGAAGAAGCACGGAGAAACTCGGTCATGAGCTGTATGCTGTTTTGTGTCTTTCATGTACATCCCTTTTGGCATCTATCCTATCTTCCTGCATGCTCTAGCGCGTCTCATGCACAAGTTCAATCTTAACTGGCTGCGGCAATTACTAACTACTAATTTTTACAGTGGATGGCACGCCACTAACCCCTGTCCAAACGACCGACGGGTATTGGATGAACACCTCAGTTGAGCCGTATATGATGTCAGGGTACGAGATGCTCGCCCGGCGCGAGTACGAGGAATCTGCGAAGCGGCAGCTTCAAGAGGAGATGTCACGGCCAAAAGAGGCCTACGGCCATCTCGGGTCCGCCGTCAGCCCTGACAACTATCGTCTGGCTACTGACCCCGTCTATGCCAACGAGTACTGGACCTACAAACAACAGGCCATGGAGAACCAATACGGTGCATATCAGCAGATGGGTGACATGGAGCTCTAAATCTGTACATACATACAATCAATGCTCTTGTCAGACTAACGCTGATTCAAGTTGCGAGGCATATAGCCCCGGCCACTCAGTTCTGTTGAGCAACTAGTTAGCCAGGTAGATTGTGGTTGAGAGTGGTTGTCTAAGGAGGGTATGAGCATGATGTTACTTCTCTGTTTGATGTTCGCATGGGCCAGGAAGGCAAGGCAAGGCAAGGCAAGGCAAGGTTTCGCATACATAACATACTTGAAATTCATGTTCCCAGGACGGCGTTGAGGGATGCTGGCGTGGTCTTTTCCCTAGTCTTTCCTCTGCTGCCGCTTCTCTACCATGGCACCCCTCTGCCCTTCCTCGCGCTCCTCTCCACCCCGAGCAAGCTGAATGGCTTGTACGACTAACTTTATGATCTGATGCTTTTTAGGTTCCCACAGTTAGTATATCGTAAACAGGGTACATCCATTTGTCCTACTACCCCGTCATTGACCCGCCATTTTATTCCTCCGTCCGATCTGCTTCGATCTGCGTCAGTCTCCCTTGCGGACCCATCCTTTCCTTTCCTTCATCCCTCTATTCCGTTGTATAGGTACCTACAACAACTCTATTTCCCCGCTTTATCTAGAATCCACACGGAACACGAAGGTCTAGTAGCCTTTCCCCTTCCTCCCTTAATCAGGCCCGTTTGAGACATGGGAACACAAGCCAGAGTTGTAGCTGTTGATCAGATCATTCATGACAATCAATAATGATTGTGATTCAAACTGAGAATAGTCATTTAATAACAATACTAATAATAATGTTAATACATCCTCCATGCTGATGTTTTACGTTGAGGATATGGCTTCTCACAAATTCACACGCGTGACTTATGCCATGCTGTATGTATGTATGTAGTTTACCACGATCAAGTAAGTTCGTGCTCAGCGCGTGATATATCGTTTCAGACCAGACCCGCTCCTCGCCCGATTACAGTGCAGTAGACCAAGCGCCTCCTACGTGTCTATGCAAGGTATGTCCACATGGACGCTGGATGAACCACAACCCCCCCCGCGTGGTACGCCCGATCGATCATCCAGCAGAACGGCGAGTTTGATCACGGGTAGGATCAGTGCGGATGTGCCACGGACAATTTACCAGCGGTGGATGAACTCACCGGTCCCAAGCAACGTGGCTGGGTGGTTCTTAGGCGGAAGTACCGCACTCCAGGGTGTACAGTGTATATACAGTGTGCCAAATACGGGTCAGAGAGAACAAGAATTCTATATTCTAGAAGCGATAAGTGACGAACTAGGGTAGGTAGATGGAAAGGGAAAATCTACGGGCGGTGTAGCGATATATACTATACGATACTATACTACTAGACTAGAATCCCTTGACTCGGCCCCCGCCCCCCCCCCCCCCCCTCTCTTCTTGCACGGCAACAATAGCTGTCGGTTATGCAATGCAGTACTACCGCTTCTTGTTCCGCTTCTTGGCCTTGCTGCCCTGCTGCGCCTGGCTGCTCGTCGTCGTCGTCGTCGTCTTGGCGGACTCGGGCAGGTTCTCGACGCTCTTGTCCAGAAGCTCGAAGTCGTCGGCCGAGTCGGTCGAGGGCGTGCGCGCGGCGGGGACCTCGGAGTCTACCGAGTCGGCGTCCGAGTCGGCCGAGGAGTCGGTGGTGACTGGGGGGGTCTGGCCTAGTGCCCGGCCGACTGTGAGGCTGTAGACCCAGCCTGGGAGCTTGAAGAGCGCTGTGTCGCGCACCGTGGGCTGCGGGAGCTCGTCGGGCTGGTGGATAGCGTTAGCTTTCGTTTCTCATGCGGGTGGGTATATATGTATATATATATGTGTGTGTGTGTGTGAAATAATGTGCGTGGGATTGAGTGAGTGAGTGAGTGAGCGAGCGAGTGAAAAACGTACGTCAAGCAGGAACTCGTGCACGTTGCCGTCCGCGTCCTCCTGCTCCAGATACACGTCGCCGAGCGAGTCAACGACCAGGATCTTCCCGTTCTCGGCGACGACGCGCTTCTTGGCGCCCGTCGGCCCGGCCCCGGATGCAGGAGCCTGCTGCTGCTGCTGCTGCTGCTGCTGTGGCACGGGCGTTGCGCTCCCGCTGGCCTGTTGGCTGCTTCGTCCCTTTGCTATGCGGCTCGCCTTCTTCCCTTCTTTGCCGGACTCTCTGCGCGTCTCCTTCTCTTGCATCCGCCGTTGCTTGCGGTTCAGCGCGATCGGGGGCTGCTGCTGTTGTTGTTGTTGCTCGTCGTCGGCGGCGGCGGCCTGGGGGGGAGGAGTTGCTTCTGCGGCGGCGGCGTCTAGACCCGGGACGGCGAAGTGGTCGCCCCATGCGGCGTGTCGGGCGAACTTGATGTACCGCTCGACGAACTCGCGCTGGCGTCTCCAGCTCATGTATAGCGCGATGTAGTGAAAGCCACCACCGCCGACAACCAAGCAGCCGATGAGAACGGTGCCGAGGCCCGGGCGGTAGCGGCTGTAGTAGTACTCGGTGCCCTTCCAGGTGGGGAAGCCGTTCTTGAGAAAGTGGTCGTAGCGATCGCGGCCGGCGCCACGCAGGACGTTGGTGACGATGGAGAGGCGCGCCTGCCGCTCGGACGCCTTCTTGACGGCGGCCTTGACCTGTGCCTGCGAGGGCTGCTTCGTGACCTTGACGCCCTTCGCCTTGTTCGCCTTGGCCCGGTCGGCCATCAGCTGCTGCCGCACCTTGTCGGGGTGCAGGGCCCGCGACTTGCGCTTGTACGCCCTGTTGATGTCATCCTGCGACGCCCCCGGCGCGACGCCCAGGAAGTCGTAGAAGGTCACCTCGGGGCCCTCGTGCGTGGCCAGCTCGTCGCGGACGCGGAAGATCTCGCGGTCTGTGGGTGCAGGGATCGGGTCAGACGAGACATGCTATTGTGTGCATTGTGCCTACCTTCCTTCGACCACGCGGCCGTGAGAGGCGTCAGCAGGGCCACGAGGCCGAGCGTCAGCGTGGAGAACTTCATCTCGTCGATGTCGTCAACGCGGTGAAATCGACTTTGGCGACCATCAAACAACAATGATGAATGCCGAATGCCAATGGCGGTGAATATAACTGTGAATAAACGCACGGCCTGTGGTGGAGAGAGGCTCGGCAGTACAATTGTTGGTGAGGTAAACCAATTGATGTGTGTGGTGCCGAAATGGTGCTTGTTGTCCTCTTTGCCTTTCTCTCTTTTTTTTTTTTACTTTTGGCGCCAGACTCGAGACGGAATGGGAATGGAGAGGTGTCGAAATCCGCTTGAGACAAGTGGGGCACCCCGACAAGCTGGCTTGTCTCCACTATCGCCCGTGCGCATTATTGCTAAGTATAGGGGTCGGTAAGCATTTTGACAGAACCTACCCTGTACAGTAGACCGGTAGACCCGATCCCTGTTATCCATTTTTTTTTTTTCTATTTCCAATCTCATTCTCTGTCCCAAACGAGTCACTTGCATGTCTATTCGACAGACGACGCTTACTTGCCTGATTTAATTTGAACATGACACATTTAGGGATGGCCTTGGCCCGAGCTATCAAGCGAGGTAAATGCGTTCGAAGAAACATCATGGAATTATCGCCCTCACCGACCTTGATACTGGGGCCGATGAGGACTGAGCGGCGCGCCAAGTGCTGACCGGTGTGCTGATAGATATCTGCCCACTGCAGAGGTGTTTTTTTCTCACCTTTCCACTCAACAAGCTCTTCATCAGAAGACCTATAAAATCTCGGATTCACTTCCTTTCACAATGGTTAAAGATACCTTTTGGTTTTGCAGTGCAAAGGGCTTAGATATAGTTAAGCCTCGAGTCGATCTACGGGCTCTGTCTACGAACGCGCCAGTCAACCATAATTATCTACTAGTCTGATTAAACAAGTCTACTTTGCTATCACGATGGCTGGTTTATGACACCAGAAACAATTATTCAACGGTTCTTGTTCGTCATACCCAATTAAGAATAGGTAGGCACTCCTTTGTTCGATAATTATGTCATGATGAAAAAGAGTATGGCGCGGAGATACAGCCTGGGAAGAATTATAATGGGGCCTCAATCTCTTCGCCTACCTGCAGCAACAAGGTATTGTTCACGGGAGCGAAAGTCAGAATCCTTCTTTGTTTCATGTAAGCTACCGAATGATTGACTATCGAGCGACACATGAGCTAAACCAGATCTCGGCACAGTACCAAATAAAAAAAGCAAGCAAGTGTATTGACCGAGTTTATTGGCAATTGCTCTTCTCGCTCACCGAAGCCGGCCAACCATGTCAACTCAAGCGAAGCTGATCGCGGTTTTCTGCCGGGTATTATTGTTATCTTACCAACGATGCAACCTCAGCATTACTCTCGGTGCCACCCTTTATCCATAGGGATTAATTACCGAAATGCGGGGATGGCTAGGCTCAAGCGCAACGGCACGATTGTTGGGGACACGACGATCCCGCTATTGGCTCGCCCGCATACCAGCTTGCCTCGGTCATCATGCGGAGTGCTGATTACGTATCTTCTGACTGGTATGAGGTGGATAGCTAACAGTTATGGCTTCGTCAGTACCGAGTATAAACCGCGGGGTCTTCCTCGCGCTTGTGTCTGTTATCCACCCATCGTACAAGTCTTCAACGCTGTCGATAACGTTGGCCCCGTCGCCATGTCAACATACAAAATAGCCGAGACGTCCCTCTGGGCGAATAGGAAATGTCTGTTAATATGTACCGTTGTCGCCATTGCCAATATGCAATACGGGCTCGACTCGGCTGCTGTGGGCGCGCTACAGGCGATGCCCGGCTTCTTGAAGGTTTTCGGGTATCCTGACCCTACACAACCTGGAGGATACGGGATAGATGTAGGAAAGCGTCTCATTGGGCTTCGGCTTTTGTTCCACTAACAAAGTCACAGGGAACGTTCCAGAGGCTTATAGGATCGCTCCTGACTCTAGGCGCCTTAATCTCCTCCCTCGTAGCCGGCGTCTTCGCCCACTACTTTGGCCGAAAGGCGGCGCTCTGGTCCGCCTGCGTACTGAATACAATCGCTTGCATTATCCAAATCTCTACAGAGAGCAAAGTGGCCGTCTATATCGGCCGCCTGATTCTCGGTCTAGCCAACGGTTTCCTCGTCACTTTTTCTAATATTTACACGGCAGAGGCATCGCCGGCTCACCTGCGCGCCGTTATGGTGGCGCTGTTTTCCGAATGGGTTAATATCGGCAGCATAATCGGGACCACAGTGACGAACAGGACTAAGGACTTTCTGTCAAAAGAATCTTACGAAATCCCTCTCGGAACACTATTTATAGTACCTGTTATTCTGTCTATTGGCCTTTTCTTCGTTCCGGAGAGCCCTCGGTACTTGCTCTACAGAGGCGATACCGAGGCAGCCCGGAAAGCTCTGGAAACTCTTAGGGGGGGCTCTTTGTTACCAGAAGAGCTAGAACTAGAATGGGTAGAGATGGCGAAAGGCATTGAAGAAGAGAAACGGACGGCAGAGACGGTAGGGGCGTTGGATATGTTCAAGGGTATGTGTTCCTCCAACAGATTAAACATCCCAGTATAAGCTAATCATTCCGTAGGTACCGAGCTAAGGCGCACGCTACTATGCTACGGCGTAATCGCGACCCAAACGGGCGCGGGCTCGTGGTTCGTAATCAGCTACGCGACATACTTCATGATCGTAGCGGGGCTCAGCGTCGACGAGGCCTTCAAGTTCGGCGTCATGAACACGGTGCTAGGCTTTATCGGGGTGAACATCGGGATCTACCTCATGCGGCACGTGATGGGTCGACGGACGATCCTGATGACCGGCGCCCTCGTCCAAGGCTCCGCGATGCTCGGTCTCGCCGTCTCCGCGACCGTAGCACCTGGCACGTTCGCCGCTCGGAGCTGCTTGATCGCGTTCATTGCCATCTACACCTTTTCATACAATGCGTTCGTGGGCGACGCGACGTATCCGACGGCGACGGAGCTGGTTAGCACGAGACTGCGGTCCTGGTCTGTTGGGTCGGCTATTAGTATAGGGTATTTCCTCGCGTGGTTGACTTCGTTCTTTTCGCCGTACTTTATCAACCCCGAGAATCTGAACTGGGTAAGAAGGATCTTCTTCATCGTCATAACAGTCTTAATCCAGCGGCTAATGAGTTTTTTTTCGCATACAGGGCGCCAAGTACGGATATATCTGGGCCGGGTCCAACCTTGCCTGTTTCTTTTTCTTTTACCTGTTCGTGCCTGAGACGAAAGGGCGGACACTGGAAGAGATAGACGAGCTCTTTAATAACCGAGTGTCGGTTCGGAAGTTTAAAACTTATCGCACTGCCATTATAGACGAGGCTATGAAAGATGTCAAAGAACAGAATGGGGAACTCGAGAACGGTATGGTGTCGGTTACGGAAGATATCGATCGTGTCTAGACGCCGGTTAATAATGCGAGTTAGCAATGTGTTGGACAAACCATTTGCTGGTCCGCGTTGGAGAAGAGGAGGAAGCAGTGAGAAACTAAATATCTGTACAATATAGAGGAGGTCTGTGCGAGTACAGGTATCTCGAGGACGCTTGGAAATATTAGTTTATCAACGAATCAATAAATACACAACTATCGCTGTGATCAGTTTCATTCTATGAACTCAACGCTCGTTCATTGATTCGTTTCGAGGGAACCTATACTTGATATAGGTCTTGAATGCGCGTTGGTATGCGAAAACCATTAAAACTAGCATCAGGGCGGAGATGGGTAAGGAAATGATGTTAGTTTAACTCCGTTTCAACCGCGGTGTTGTTGCTTAGTGTTAGTGTGTGATCATAATCCATGTCGCAGAAGCGGCCTTGGCTCGGTCAACAGTTCTCGCAAGATGATACCTCCCTATGTGTAGTAGCAAGGGTTTCTCAGGCGGAACGCCCTACTTTCCGCTCGCTAAGCTCAGCTAGGTAAAGTGGAACGGCAAGGAGGACGAGAATGGTCCGTACCCATGCCTCTAGCGTGCATAGAGTCTCGGGGGCAGTAAACTCGAATCATCAACGTCGTTGGTACAGTAGTTTACAAGATATAATGCTCCAAACCCGCGTCGAAATCGGATCTTGTGAATATGAAGCCAACAGCGCGCTTCTCGACCTCGTAGCCTACTTATATATTGGAACAGGCCAAGCTATCATCCCCTTCCATTTCAAGAATTTGGCACACGCAACTGGTAACTATCGGGCGGGGGGGCGCTATAATTCAATCATCAAACATGCAGTCAGTGCACTCTCTACGGATCCGTATTCGTAAAAGCAGTGCCTTGAGCGCCTTTATCGGCAACTTATGTAGGCATCTAATAGCAAGGCTTATTTGAAATCTAGATGTGATAGGAGCTTAGAACATGGATTCAGCCCAACTAGTAATTCTTTTAGCCTACAACATTCGGCTTGAACCCTATTCCCCTAATTATGATGCGCGGTTACAAGATTTCCACTAATTATTTAAAGCTCTTCGCGGAAAAGTGCTAGCCACCGACTATCGTCGTCAGGCTCTAAATAGTAATTGTTGGTTCTCTTGCAGATACTGCGATCCTTGCGATCCTTGCCGACCAATAGCCTGCGTCTCTATCTGTATGCGCTGCCAACAGCCCTTGGCGTACTCAGCGTCTTAGCCATGCGATATGGATATTCCTTCTTCTCGACCTTTCTATACATAAGTCGCAACTACGCCAGTTGGCAGACTCACTCTTACTGCCCCATACGGATAGTCTGGATAACAAAATCTACTCATCAGTTGAGTGCCCATCACCGTTATGCCTGCTATACTGGGACAATGGATTCCAGACACTGCGGCCCTTATTGCTTCGACACTCCTTGTTGTCGCCCTTGCAACGGTTCTGGCTGTAAATAACGGCAAGCCTATTTTTTTCTGGTACAAAGTTACACTTAATACTATCGTATCGCTCTTATCCACGGCGAGTAAAGCATCTCTTTTACTAGCTGTAGAAGATTTGATTAGTCAGTGGAACTCGATACTTTTCAAGGCGCCTCGACCATTAATCGACTTTGAATGCATCGACTTGGCGAGTCGGGGTCCATTTGGCAGCCTTGTTCTAGTGTTTTGTTGTAGGGGGATGTAAGTGCCGTATCTTTTTTCGTACTCCGTTGAAAATGACTCATGCTAATAAAGGTAGGACATATATTTATCTTAGGACAGTCGTCGTGTTGTCCGGTCTCGCAATGGACCCATTTGCGCAACAACTTGTGCAGAATGAACAGCAACTTACGACGGTTGATGATAATTCAAGTACCATTTCAAGAGCTGGAAGATACTCGCAAGGCACTAGATCCGTTTTTGAACGCGAGCCTTTCAGCATCTTTTCGGACATCCTTTCACGGGGCGACGGATCCACTACCGCAGTCGCTGCCTAGGCCGATTTTTCGATGTAGTCTGCTATATATTCTGGCCTTAGAGAGCCTCTCGAGAGAACTGGACAACAGACCTTTTTTAACTGCCCCACGGGTAATTGCACATGGTCACCATACGAATCACTTGCGGTGTGCTATGTGTCAGGCATTAGGGTAGCCGGAAGGACGAGGGTAGGTCGCAGCTAGGACCTAAAGGATTATATAACACATAGAAGACTATATAAGGCAGAAAGGCTTCCCAATCCAAGAAAAGAGACCTAGGAATTAATAATATTAAACCCTTACCCCCTACCTACTATCCCGCGGCGACCTACTGCTGACCCGACCCCACTCTAGATAACGACCACCATGACACTCTGCTTGTACTGATCTAACGGCAAAGTTGGACCGACAGGTGTCTTTTGCTGATTCGCTGGCAGTAATATCAGAGGAGTATGACATTTTCGATGAGGGGATGGGAACTTCGTTTAAACTCCCTTATAGATTGTTTATTGACAATAAAGATGGCGTGCAGCTCTATAAATCGCTAAACTCCGTGAATCACGGCGTTATAATGACAACATATGGGACTGGCAACGTAAGCCTTACAGTCAATATAATTAAAGAACATGGATACTTTGATATAGTCTATGATTATGATCCGAGCCAGCCCGAATCCGGATAACTCGTCCGCCGTTTGGCCAGATCTTCCCATAACTGCCACCGAATGTGCGCTATACTACGTATAAACAGCTACCACAGCACCGTCAAGGCTGGAATTTTATCCCAAAATGTTGTCCCTGTCCAAGCAAGTCGATCTCCTCAATCATGGCAGCCACTTAGCTCCGACCTCACGCAAGAGAAAGGCCTAAGCCAAAGTGAGCTCCCAAGTATCGAATTCGATTCCTCTTCGCCCATTGAGCGTAGCGACTTGACTCTAGTATCCCATGCAACAGGTCATGAGTTTAATCTTTCGCAACCAGCCGTAGCCGGTATCAGCTCTTTCGCCCAACAGACCTTCGCAATACTTGATAGTTTTCTTACTCTCAACTGCACGAGCTGTGCTTATTCCCCCAGCCGATGGGATGGTGCGTATGGTAAAACCGGCAGCACATTTTTCAGGCCCAGCTTGCTTCAAATACTATTCAACAGCGACGACGTCAATTCGACTTTCACTGCCCTTGCTACTAGTATGAGCAATACGATAAAGAATTCAGCAGACGACATCAAAACAAATGGCATCCCCAAGGAGCAGGTCGGCCAGAAGCAATCGTTTGCTGTAATTAGTGTTCTGGAAGCTCAGCACCTCAAGCTCGGATCGTCACGGCCAAGACAGCTATTTCAATCTCCCCTACTACGGGTGCGTCATGATTTACATCTACGGTGAGACTGAGCCGAGACGGGAGAGCGATCAGGTTATTATTACTGAGTTTCGCCGGGTGCTGCGTTGAGGCATAGGACAGCTGCGGATGGCTTCATCCCGTTAATTATCAAGCAGGGGACTCCCGCGGCAAGCAATCGATATACCCACCTAACGCGTTCTACTCGTGGGTGGCGGTGTAATTATTCGAGGGCGGGAGATTGATGTTGTCACGGAACGCTACGGATTAGCCCCCGGGTACCGGGGGCATCGGGCACGGGTCCATGGCCCGTGTAAATATACTAGCTAGATGATCTTCAACCTAGAATAGGGGTTTTCCCTCCTTTGGACAATATCAATAAGTCAGCACTGGCTGTCACAAGGTATAGGAACAAAGAGACCTCTGTATATGTATCTAGGTTAGCCTACGTAGCCTTGATACCCTCGTGCAACAACAAGAGTCTGTACCTACCGTATACTGGACCTTGGTTCGTGACTGGCCCTAGCAGCAGTTAGAACTGTGACAGATGTATCTGTTATAACCTGTACTCTTTGCTACTACCTAATTAGAGACAGCGTAGTCAAATGACACCGGTCTTAATCTCGTCCCCTTTAGCGTTTTTCTGCCTCTTCAGCTGGTACACACGGTATGCAAAGACCTGCTCGCTAATGAAGACGCCAGCCACCAGCCCAGCCACACCAAGGCAGGCACTAGTAGTAAGGACCAGCACAATGACGGAGAACCAGCTACAAACTGCCATATAAGCCTGCGAAGTCTTGTCGTCCGACAGCGACTGCACGGCCAAGCCGACCTGCATGGCGCTCAGGATGAGGGACAGCGTGGCAAAAGCAGCGACAAGGGGCGCCAGAAGGTCCATGAAGTATGGTCGCCACTGCCCGTGCACGTGAAAGTAGGTCATCTTCGCGCCGCGAAAGCGCACTAGCCAATTGAGCCGCGACAGTCGCAGCTCTCCGTACGAGTAGCGCGCCGAGACCTCATCATCGGAGAGCTCCCTAAAGCCGGCCATGAACTCGACAAACTGCTCGAATGTGGTCGTCTCCCGCATCGAGAACGGCAGCAAGGACAACTCGTCACTGCGCATGAGGTGGTAGTCGCTTTCGCTGCGAACTAGGAGCGTGTAGGTGCGCATGAAGCCGGCGGCTGCGCGGTAGACGTCCATGTCTGCCTCGGCGATCCATTCCCAGAAGGCGGCAGAGAACAGGTATGGCGCAATGGGCTTCACAAAATATCGGTCGTCGTACCAGACCAAGTGCAGGCGGTGATACTCGTTGCCTATGACCTTGCGGCCCCGCGCGGCCTGGAAGTGGAGGGGAAACACGTGGGAGCTGCGCGGCGTCGCGATCTGTTGCTCATCTCAGCTCTGGCATACAACTAGCGACATGAGTAGCGGTGGAATTTGTCTTACGAAACGGAGATATGGGGCCATCTGATCCAATTCGGGTGTGAGATACATTTTTCGGAGGCGAGGCAGCAACTGATTGTCTTTCAGCTTGAGCAGAGGCTCTCCTGGTAACGCATCGCCTCCGTCCTTTCGCACGAGGAATTTTCTGCCACTACGCACTTCTACTGTCAAGTGCTCGTTGAGCTCTTTGATCACATGTATCTGTCCGGCCATCGCTTCATGGTGTTCTATACGGACTCTACTCTGTAGGTCCAAAGGTGCCTCCAACGGCCAGGGGGGGCTTTTATGGTCACCAGCCCCACGGCCGTTGCATTGCAGCTGAAGGCGTAGCTTAGCCAATTGGATATACCAAAACATTGTGTGGCGTGAGCGAATCAGACCTAGATGAAGCACTCCTAAGGTCCACGTGACGCTGCTCAGCCCCCTCCAGATCTCACTCGCCGAAAGCTTAGGCAGACACAGATAGAATGCCTTAAGAATTGTCAATACCCAGATACCAGTGTGCATGGAGATTGATTTAGACTGTCTGTTTGATCAAAGGGCTTACTCTGCTTTACTACAGAGCACGAAGCAGAGTACAACCTGAGAATACCCTCCAGTCACCCCGTATCAGCAGGAACTGCAAGTTGAGATCTACATTTGGTGGGCGTGGACCTAAGATTCTGTTGGCAATTAATAGTTAACCGGCTGGATTCGATCAAGATCGGCTATATCATCGTCTTCACTGGTGTGACGACAGCCTCGCCAACGTCTCTTTTACTCGGGACAAGACGTCGCCATCGATCATGCCCCGCCGCAAACGGTCCGACACCCCCGATGGGGGCGGCAACTTGCACAAAAAGAGCAAAGTGGTAGAATCTGAACCACAGAAGCCACTCGAAATGGTGTTCACCGCCCGTGAAAACCCGCATGAGATTGAAGTCGAGTACGGGGAGGCCAATCTATTCCGTTACGACCGAGAGAGTGTCGGAATACTGACTGTGATGTAGTATCATCGCTATACATGGCCTCAACACAAACCCAGAGCGGTCCTTCGTCGCGCATGAGACAGAGGGAGACAAAAATTCCCGTCCTGTGCATTGGCTGCGTTCCAAGGAGATGCTGCCGGCCAAGCTCGGGGAGATTCCAGCCAGGATTTTCACTTACACATGGAATTCTGCCACATTCGATAACGCTTCGGACGACTACTTCCACCAACATGCCGAAGCTTTCCTCCGAGAGATTGAAAGTACCCGTAACGATGTCAGTCGTCACAACAATAGTAATTGAAGTATGCGCTAAGCAAGAGCAACTGCTTACCAATCTTCTCACCCAGACTAAAACCAGACACGTTCCCATTGTCTTCATTGCTTCATGCTTCGGAGGCCTTGTTCTCGCTAAGGCATTGCTACTTGCATCGGAGGAAAAGCGTAGTAGGTACAAATTGATAGTAAAGGGAATCGTGTTCCTGGGAACGCCCTTCCGCGGTTCCGGTGCAATATCTGCCGGTAACATGCTTGTATTACTGAAGCAACAGATATTCGGTGGCACAGCGTCATCCTCGCTGTTCAAGGTTCTCGGTGAGGAGCCGGGTGACCGAAACGAGCTCACAGACAACTTCGTGACCCTAGCCGAGCGCGAAAATTGGCCGATGGTGATGTTCTTCGAGGACAAGGAGACAAACATAATGAAAGACAGGTTGCCTAATTGGGCCCGGGAACTTTTCAAATCCAAATCGGAGTTTGTGGTATGTTTCATCGGACGTACTTATGAGTCTCCCAGGTTCTAATATAATAGAGACTAATAATTGATGGGCTAAATTTAGCTTGTCCCCAGGGAGTCGGCTTGTCTGGATGGAAGGGGTGAAAAGATACGCCTGCCTGTCAAGCATGCTCTCTTGAACAAATTTCGTGGCCCCGAAGACGAAAACTACCGGAAAGTCTCTGGAAGCATTCTATCCCTCGTTTCTCAGGCGATACTCACTCACAAGGCGAGTTTTGTCGACCAAGCGACCTCGTGGATACGCAATAACTGCTATGCCCGAGAAAATCTCGTGATCGAACGGCTCTCAGGCAGCCCACTCCAGATAGAGCAGTGCTACATCAATCTTGCCATTGTGACGAAACGTGACAAATACTCGAGTAGTACAAAGGGTGGAGATTCAGGTCAAGAGTCTTCGCAATTGTCACTCGCCACTCGATTAAGAGTAGACAATTCAAAGGCCGACGTCACATTACCGACGCTCTTTAATCCTCGCGAAATACGAGATGGACATTCTAAACGGCCCAGCCGAATCTTGATCCAAGGGGACGCAGGAGTAGGTAAAACTACCCTGTGCAAGAAGACTGTCTACGAGTTCATATATGGCGACATGTGGCAAGACTTGTTTGATTGTGTGCTTTGGGTACGGTTGAGGGAGCTGAAAAGATGGCCTTACCCCGATTACAACGGGCAGCGTATGTTATTCTATCTCTATTTCCAGGAACAGGCAGATCATGGCGAAAATCTTGCCCGGGAATTATGGAAAACCATTGTGGATGAGAACACTAGTGTGGATGCCACCCAGGGCCGCACTCTGTTTATCCTGGATGGTCTCGACGAAATACCTGAGCTTTTAGTTGCAGATCATCCAGCATCTAAATTTCTCAAAAGTCTTCTGAATCGCCCCAATGTCATCATAACATGTCGACCCCATGCTGCAAATTGGCCACGTCTAGACGGTTTTGACCTCGAATTGGAGACAATCGGATTTGACCAAAAGCAGGTGAACGACTACCTCGAAGCTGTCTTGAAGGATGAGGAAAAGGTTGATAAGATCCAGGTGTTTCTCGAGAACCATTATCTTGTCCAGACTCTTGTTCGTATTCCTATCCAGCTGGATGCACTTTGTTACATTTGGGAAGATGGCGACAAAAAATTGCGCTCCGAAGATGCATTGCAAACCATGACCTCTGTTTATCAGTACATTGAGCAAAGATTGTGGACAAAGGATATCGCGAAGCTGCAAACCTTGATTACTGGAGATCAATTGCAGCGTCTTCGCAGAAAAGAAATCGACAACGCCGTGAAGTACGAAAAGTCCCTCCTTCTCTTTCTTGCCTTTACCGGAATGTGCTCGGGCGCAATGTATTTCGGAGGAGAGGATCTCGACGCGATCCTTGAGCACATCGGTTTGTCCAGACCGGGTCTCTCAATCGATAAGACCCTCTCACTGCTCTCTTTCCTACGGACGTCCGATCCCTCATCAATGAACCCGAATTACCATTTCCTGCACCGGACGTTCCAGGAGTATTTTGCAGCGCAGTATTTTGTACAACACTGGCCTGACAAGCAGTTGCCACAGCTGGAAATGACAGCTAAAGAGTTTCTTCGTAAAGAGAAATACAACCCGCATTTCGATATTATGTGGACCTTTGTGGCCGGCCTGATTCATGCCAGCGGGACCGCAAAGCACTTCTTCGAGGCGATTGAGGCCAAGCCCTACGATCTCCTTGGGCCAACACATCAACGCCTAGTTATGCGTTGCCTGGCCGAAGTGCAGCCACGAGAAACTGCGAATCTTGATGGACTTCGTAACGATCTAGAGAATCGTTTAAAGAAGTGGTTCCTATGGGAACTTGATGTCACGAACCCAGTATATGGCAGGTATAGACTCTTATTGTTACACGAGGAATCTCAAGGCTACGTGAGGCTAACCTAGATACATATACAATAGTCTCTTTGTCTCCATGCCTTATGACACTTGATTTTGAATTCTGCAGCGATCTGGCAACAGGGATGGAATTTCCGGAACAGATTTTACAAGAATGCTTAGAGATGGGTATTGGATCTGGCACAGAAGTTATGATTGCACTGCGATCACGTCCGTCAGTTTCATCGCGAATGGGTGACTACTTAACCCGATACCTAGAGAAAGGCCACCCCGAAGCTATGACACGCGAGGTCCTTAAGCTGTTCTATAAACATCCCACCGCCTTGCCCAAAAGGTTCCTCCATAAGGTAGTTGCCATACTAAAAAGTACTTCGTCAAGCGTGCGGGATAGTGCAGCGTTGGCCTTAAGTATACAGCCGGACTGGCCGGATACGATCTTGTCGGAGCTAGCAGCCCTCTTGAATGGGCCCGATCCAGAAGCCCATGACTGTGTAGCCATTAGCTTAAGCGAACAATCCGAGCTGCCGAAGGAGATCCTCTTGAGGATAGCCGCTCTACAGGTCGACGCAACAAAAGTCTTTAACAAGCAGTCACGCCTGGCGGAAGAGGTCGTTCAGGAGGTACTGGATATGATTCAAGTATCACCCATGTTCGACCCAAACCAGCTATTTGACTTTATGGGGGCTGTGTTTAAGGACTCAACCTTTCCCGCCAAAACCATCGAAAAGCTACTCCTCCTGTTAAATCACCCGCACCTGGGGCCTTCCTGGGTCGTCATGTACATTTTACTGCCCCAACCAGCGGCCCTTCTCAATCTAGTAGCTCTATTGAATGGTCCTCGCCAAGATGATGCGAAGCGGGTTTTGGCTAGTCGAGAAAATCTGCCCCAAAACGTCCTCCAAGAGGTAGTAATTTTACTTCAAGACCCCAACTCAGACATCCAGAAAGCTGCAAAAACAATTTTAAGCAAACAACATTCGGAATTTCCGGAGGTCATTCTGCAAGAAGTGGTCGGTTTGTTAGATGATCCAGCCAGGCGACTTCATGGGGCAGAAGCCTTATATGGACAGAAAAGTCTACCAGGAAACGTTCTTCAAAAGCTAATAGTCCTACTTCAAGATCCCGACCCAGACATCCAATATGCCGTGACACACATCTTGAACTGTCAAACATCAGCATTCACAGAAGATAGTCTTCAGCATGTATCTAATTTACTGGATGATCCAAAGACGAAATTCAGTGCGACCTACGCCTTAGCAAAACAGCCGTACGTACCAGCGCAAATCGTACAAAAGGTGCAAGTCCAATACAGAGATCAAACAACACATTCTAGTCAACAATATTTGGTCAGGGGCCAAAAGCACACCCTGCGGGAAGTACAAATTCGATTCCTATGCAACCAACCAACGTTGTCGAATGAAACCCTTGAAGAATTCGTCGATTTATTGGAAGGTCCCGACACAATGCTACAATCTGCAATAGGAGATGCTTTATGCAAACGATCAGCCTTATCGGAAAGGATTGTTGAAAAACTAGCAAATCTCTTGTACTGGTCAAATTCAAGTATTCGTGAAGCTGCAGCGAAGGTATTGAGCCGGCAGTCATCTCTGCCCGTGAATATTCTGCGAAAGATGCTTGCTCTGGTAGGAGACGAAAGAAAATCAGTCCGAGATGCTGCTATGGCTACCCTCAGGCGACAGTCGCTCGTGTCACACGAGATCGTACCAGATTTAGTGGCAATGTTGGAAAGTCCATCCTCCGAAAAGTCCATGATGATTGCGAAAGAGGTCTTGATGGAACAAAGGCTAAGTCTGCCTGACAGTCTCCTTCAACGGATAATACGTCTGCTAAGTCCCAAGACAGACCCATCTTATCTTATGAGTCTCTTATTTGGCATGACAGATCTTTCTGAAACGGTCCTTGAAGAGGTAATGTGTCAATCGAACAGCTCATATCACGCTCGGGACCCGGTAGTTTCGATATTGGAAATGCAGCAGTCAGCTCTAACGGAGAAGATTCTCTACGGATTGGTGGCTAATTTAAAAAACGGCTATAATGGCCCTCATATGTCGCTATTACCTGGTGCTGCGTGCCAGAATAGGATAGTTCGCATGGTGTTAAAGCAACCTGCACTGCCAGAAAAGATTCTTCAATTGGTGAAAGGCTTGCTGAATCATCCAAAGAGAGATGTGTGGTCTGCCGCCGCAACCATTCTCAGCGAGCACTCGGCGATATCAGATGCGACCTTCACTTCACTGCTTGGTCAAATGGACAGGCAATCCTTGAAGAATTTGTACCAATTCTGGCTTGAACGAAGCTTTTCAGAACCTCTGACGTGGCTTACCGACGGGGAAACTTCTTATATCAACCTGCCCGGGAGAGATAAGAGCGTCTGCTTGGGACAGTTCACCGATACATTCAAGGATGTAGCTTGTGAAGTGCGGGCGTCCTTGGGCATACCCTCGCCGGAATTTTATGAAGTGGTCAACTAAAAGCAGCATTATTGCATTTGTAAGTACTACTCTCTAACTCGTAAGAGAACTTGCTCATTGTGGACCCATTTGCCAAGGTTGATATCACGGCGGTGGCGGGAGGAAGAGTGTACATACATGTATTAACGTTTGGCATCAAGATTCATCACCGCTCTCCCCTTCAAAAAGACTCGACTCGAATCTTTTCGCCTCGCACGGGGCTCCAAGACCGCAGGTTCGTGCAATTCACTCGCATGGGGAATTGAACAGTAAGCCTCACGAATTGACACTCCCAGGATTATAGGGCTCCCCTCGGCCAGCAGCATTTGGTCTGTTTCCAGGACCCCTCATATCCCTGTTCCCTTCCCGACGGAGCCAGCAGCCAATTATATGGAAGTGCCTCTTGAAGTCTTCGCATATAATACGCTGTTTAGGGAAGGTTTAGAAGTCTGTATATATTTTCACATTATTATTCGGCCGTTGTTAGAACGTAAAAATCACGATGAAGGCATGTAACAACTCCAATATCTCCAATAAATCAAGTGATGCTGTACCGTATTACAAGTGACTGCTATCGCATTGAAAATTAATATTTCGAATGCATATCGGACGACTAGGAGGGGGCTTGGGCTTCAAACAGCTAGATTTTTAATGTTGCCAAGATTTTCACGACTTGAGGGGTAGTCACGCGACATGTTGATTGCGGTTAAACGGAGACATATAAATCTTAAAGTTGATTTCTGTTGTAAGCTTAGCTTTCACGACAAGGTAGTATCTTGCGCCGCTTCGCAGGCAGATAACTCCTCACGAAAATCCCAAACTGCCGTCGTCATAGACGATGCCCCCCCCCACAACCGTGAGGATAGATCGAAGCTCCTTCAATTCTTCATCGGGGATAGTAAAATAATCCTTATTCAGAACGACGACATCCCCAAGCCGTCCGATTTCAAGCGACCCTAGGAGCTGCTCATCTACGCCCCCTAGAAACCACTGATTCGCGCGCGTGTACAGATTCAGCAACTCTTGCCGACTAATCTGCTGGCCCGGGTTGATCTGCTGACCGAGGGCATTCTTCCCCGTAGTCGCATAATAAGCGTGTATCCACGGATTCAGCGGCGCAATTTGCATTCCGTCGGCCCCAATGCCGGCCGGGATACCACTAGCTAAGATATCCTTGAACGGCGGACCGGCCTGTGGCCCCGCGCCGGCCAAATATTGCCAACCTGAGAGATTGACGCCACCCCCTATTTTCTTAAGTCGTTGGAGATACTCAGGGGTAATCTGAGGTACATGCGCAACAACCCATCTCAGTTCTTCAACACTGTTGTTAGCATTGATCGACTCGAACGCCTGTATCTGCGTCTGGAAATCCGTATTCGTCAGGGAATGCACCTCAAGGCGCCAGCCGGCCTTCGCTACACGTTGCGCGGCTTCATTGAAGAACGGGCCACCGGCATAGTCCGTCGTGATGAATTCCCCAATCCCGCCCGTTCGCACCATGTCGTTGCCGAAGAACTTGAATGTGTTAAGAAGCCGTTGTTGCACGGTTGGGACTTTAAGACTGTCGTCCATGTGGAGGAAATTGATCCGGAGTCGTATAATACCCGATTCTTCATCGTAAACCGACAGCCAGGGAAGATGCATTGAATAGAGATCTTCATGGGCTGCGCCGTCGGACGGCGTGCCGGTTGCTGGAAATCCGCCTTGATCAATATGAGTCGTGACGCCCACGGATACTGCATATTCCATCGCATCGTGAACACCGCGTTTTCGATCATCAAATGTGAGCTGCTTCCGGAGTGCAAGCAGTGCCTTACCGTTGTTTTCCCCAGAAGAAATGGCCCCGTTTGCCCCGATCGACGGCGGTTTAGCCAGTGATTCAAAGAAAGCTTTGCCCAGACTGTTGGTTGTCGCTGGCCCCGCGAAGCTGTAGGAAACGAATACCGGGTTATCAGGTACAGCTTGGTCAAGTTCGTCAAGGGTTGGAAGACGTCTTTCGCTGAATTGATTGGGATGGAATCCGCCGATAGTCGTAATGAAGCTGCCTGTAGACACACTAGCGGCGCGCGATCGATAAATGTTCTGCACATCTGCTACGGAGTATGCATTTTCCAAAGGCGTATGATACCCCGGTCTGTTCCCTAGCAGAACGATGTGATTATGGCAATCAATCAACCCCGGGATGGCAATATGACCTTTCAGGTCTACGATGCTTGGGGGCTCATCGAATTTGCCCAGGGCTTCCGTCTGGCTTTCTCCGACGTAGATGATGGTGCCATCTTTGATCCCAATCACTGACACTACCCCCCCTAGCTCATTCATAGTATGAATACTCCCATTGCTGAGTATCAAATTCTCCTGAAGTGGACCCTTTATTCGACGATAACTGGGTGTTTGATTGATGTTGGCGCCAATCACCAAGGTGTTGTGACATACAAATAACAGCGATAAAATTGGGACAAGCACCCGCTTCATAAAAGAGAGAGAACCAATTGTAGCCATTTTGTTGCCCCCCAGTGCCCCTAGAAACTGCCGCCTGGTTTCGTCAAATTCCTTGCAAGAGGATGTTGGCTACTATAGAGAGATCATGTTCCACGATAATTGATGCCATTTATGTGCCCGAATCTTCATTCCATTTGTCAATGGGTTCGGATCTCAATCAGCGCTGACATTGGCTCGGTGTAAGAGCTTTGTAAGCCGGCATTTGGAGACTCGGCCCTGAATAATCTCCTTGCGGGCCGTGGTTGCATTGCATCTTGCCTTCTATTACGCAATGAGGACCATCGAACCCAACGAACATTATGCGATCGCAAGTTACTGATTACCGTCCTCCGTACAGTCAGTCAGCGAATGGTTACTCTGTCTTCGTAGTGAGATGAAATGAAGACAATGCTCTTACTTAAATGTATGGGTCTAAGTGTGCAAGATGAGATGATGATTTATTCGAGGTAGCGATTCAGATAATATGTAAAGTTTGGTTGAGATGTGCAACCCTTGCAATCAGCCGGGGTTCCCAGCCGGGGTAGAGTGCACGGTGCTGCTACCGGGTATCTTGGCACGAAAAGGGGTTATACCCCATCAAAGGAAACGAATCAGCCCGAAAATTATTGGTTTAAGCCGCATTGAAGGGCGATCATTTTCATTAATCATTTAGAACAGGTATAAATATTCGCTCTAATACACATATGTTATATAACCAATTATCCGGTCCTAGGAACATGGCCGTCTTTTCATGACTTTGCCATTGAATTATTATATGACATATTACAAATGAAATCTACAAATTTATATCACCATTATTGGTCTAAAACCCTACAATCCCTCTTTTTTTTCTCTTTTTGCTTTTTACGGCAACAGTGATTACCATTTCAGCTTATTGAGCAGGTGACTTCCGTTGTTTCATGGCCCGTTGACGTCTCTTACTTAAGCAAGGCCGCCTAGTCGGAGTCGGTTTCGGGCTACTTGGGGAAGAGCCGTCAGAGGGGTACGAGTTATTTGGGGGGGTATTGCCGGAGGGGTATGGGCTACTCGAGGGAGAACTTTCAGAGGGGTACGAGCCCGATGGCGAAGACGAAGGGTAAGATGATTGCCCAGTTGAAGGCGTAGCAGAAGGGGTACTTGAGGAAGCAGGGTAACTGGCGGCGAGGTAACTGGACGAAGAAGCTGGTACAGAGCTTCCAGGGTAGCTTGATGGACCAGCTGAGGAACTGGAAGAAGCCCCTGATGAAGGGTAGGGTGATGATCCGGCGGGGGTTGTAGAAGTCGGGGCGTTTGAGGAAGCCGGGTAGCCTGAGGAAGCAGGATAACCTGAAGAAGCAGGGTAGCCTGAAGAAGCAGGGGAGTTTGAGGAAGCAGGGTAACCTGAGGAAGTAGGGGAGCCCGAAGATGCAGGGTAGCTCGAGGATGCAGGAGATCCCGAAGAAGCAGGGTAGCTTGAAGAAACCGGCGGCGAGCTTCCGGGGTAACTTGATGGACCGGAGGAAGGTCCTGAGGAAGGAGTGACTGAAGGGCTTGATGAGGGTGTACCAGATGGCGTGTTCGAAGATCCTGGGTAGCTCGAAGTGGGGTAGCTAGATGCACCAGCTGAGGAGCTGGATGAAGGTCCTGACGAAGAAGTACCCGAAGGGCCCGATGAGGGCGTATTAGATGGTGTATTTGAAGGGCCGGGGTAACTGGAGCCAGGATAGCTAGACGAGGGAACCGGGAGTGAGCTTCCTGGGTAATTTGATGGGCCAGATGAGTAACTAGACGAGGGTCCGGACGAAGGAGTGACTGAAGGACTCGATGAAGGTGTACCGGATGGCGTATTTGAGGGAGTGGGGTTGCTAGAGGTGGGATAATTGGACGAAGTTGCCGGGTACGAGTTGCCGGGGGAAGAAGGACCCGATGAGGGACTAGAAGATGGTGTGTTTGAAGGCACCGGGTAGCTTGAGCCGGGGTAGCTGGACGTTTGCACGGGGTAAGAGTTGGCCGGCGAAGAGGAAGGACCTGACGAAGGACCAGAGGAAGGACCTGACGAAGGACCAGATGATGGACCCGACGAGGGGCTGGATGAAGGGCCTGATGAAGGAGTACCCGCTGGTGTGCTGGATATTGTTGGATAGCTTGAGGCGGGATAGCTGCTGGATGGTGGGATCGGGTAAGAGCTGGTGGGCGCAGATGAAGGTCCAACTGGAGGCGTGGACGGACCGGACGAACTTGGCCCCGGAGAGCTAGATGGTGGCACGGGGTAAGAACTGGCCGGGGCTGATGAAGGCCCAGAAGACGGTGTTGGTGTTGGCGTTGGTGTGCTTGATGGGGGCACTGGGTATGAGCTTGCCGGTGCAGACGAACCCGGGGAGCTCGGTGTTGAAAAGCTCGATGGGGGTACCGGCAAAGAATTACTTGGGCCGGATGAAGGTCCAGAAGAGGGCCCGGGCGTTGGTGTTGGTGTTGGGGTGCTTGACGGGGGCACAGGCAACGAGCTGGCCGGTCCAGATGAACTTGGCACCGGAAAACTTGATGGAGGTACTGGTAACGAATTACTCGGGCCGGACGAGGGTCCGGAAGAGGGCCCGGGCGTTGGTGTTGGTGTTGGTGTTGGGGTGCTCGATGGGGGCACAGGCAACGAGTTGGACGGTCCAGATGAACTCGGTGGTGGAAAACTTGATGGAGGTACCGGCAACGAATTACTTGGGCCAGACGAAGGCCCGGAAGAGGGCCCGGGTGTTGGTGTCGGTGTTGGGGTTGGGGTGCTTGATGGTGGCACAGGCAACGAGTTGGACGGTCCAGATGAACTCGGCGGTGGAAAACTTGACGGAGGTACCGGCAACGAATTACTTGGGCCGGACGAAGGCCCGGAAGAAGGCCCGGGCGTTGGTGTTGGTGTTGGTGTTGGTGTTGGGGTGCTCGATGGGGGCACAGGCAATGAGTTGGAAGGTCCAGATGAAGGTCCAGATGAAGGTCCAGAGGAGGGTGTGGGTGTTGGAGTTGGAGTTGGTGTTGGAGTGTTTGATGGCGTTACAGGATTCGAGCTTGGCGTCAAGAAGCTAGATGGAGGTACGGGATAAGAATTCGGGAGAGCCGGAAGAGAGGGCGTTGGTATCGGGTTGCCGGACGGTGGCACTGGAAAAGAGTTTGGTGGTGCGAATGACGGATTAGAGCAAATAGTTGTCGGGGGGCCTAAAGCTTGGTTAGTCCAATCAAAACTTATATTGAGCAGATGACTCAAGGGAAACAGCCAACGAAGATCCCTTACCTCTCACAATAGCGTTATCAGCGTAGATAGAAATCTGGGGAAGTCTATACGGCGTGCAAGCTACGTAGAACCCAAACAGCGTGCTACTGCTCGTGGCTGTATATTTACCGGAGAGAGTAATCCAGATCTTATCGCTATTGATTGTATAACTGGCTACTTTCGATCCGAAGAGGTTTGCATAGCTGAGGGAGTCATGGTAGAGATATGCGGTGCAAGTCTCCGTGATATATGCATAGTCGGTGACGGCAATGCGGTAATCGATAGAAAATTCATACTCAGTTCCTACTGCTAGATCGTTCACGGTTTGGGAGAGGACATTAGCAGCATAAACTGCACTTGACTTCCTACGTGAATTCTGTCAGCATCTTTTGGGATCGCAATTGGTACATATTTCGTTTCATAACATACAGTGAATGAGTACCATCACTTGCGCAGTCAGTACTAGCAGTAAGCCCAAAGTTGGTACTCCAACCATCCACACCGGTTTCAAACGAGGGATTCACGAGTAGATTAGGAGCGTTCTCTGTGGAACAATCGTTCGTAGCGGCGACGAAAGCCGGAATAGTGGCGAGAATGGCCGAGGCCAAAGATTTCATATTGCGTTGACGAGTCATAACGAATGTGCGCGAACCATAGGCGTAAACGAGCGACTTGGTTGCAGTAACGAATGTCTAGTGATAAAGAATAAGAAAGGGCTGAAATTGTTGTAAGGGAATCACATCTCTATATACTGATGCAACTCTAGTTACGATCACGAATTCTCTAGGCCCGGCTCCAAGACGCCGGATACTTGATAGTTCCATGCAAGCACGATTCCCTATAGAAAATGAGTCGTGGTTATTTCCACATGGTTTCCACAACATTATCTAGTTATCTAGCAACGTAGAGATGAATACGGCGGGCACCAAGACTATTGCGTTACTAACATGTTGCGAGCGTAAGTAGCGCTACGGCCGCGATAATCCGGTGGCCTAGATCTTGCCAGTGCCCTGTTTACGGATATAAAAATAAGGGAAGTTCCGGCAAACTTCAGCCGCAACCCCCAAAATAACTTACCCCTGACTCAGCCGCAGCGCCGTCGAGATTTGGTACCTTGCAGGGCCACGAGCCTCGCTAAGGTGTATGGTGCGCTCCACTCGGTTAGCTAGTCCACTCGGGAAATTTCATCTTTCCCGGCTGGCAGGTGTGGAGATAACGCTTTGCTAGTATAAGTATATCGCATCTCTCATATCTCCATTGTAGCAGGGTTTTGAGAGACTTAAGAACTTGGGTGGTCATATATTGTCTACAATCCGAAAGCCAGTCATATTTCAACTATATATTTAAACGTTCCCATTTACTCTAGAGGTGTTACTATTATTGTCGGTTATAATCTAGAGTCATTAGGTACCTTATCTAGCTTAGAGGCTAAGGCGACTATCTCTTCCTATAGCCAACTAGTTGGCGCGGATATCTGAGGAGCCTCTAAAAAATAGATTTCCAGCTAGTAGCACGGTCCCGAATATTATCGCTTGAGAGTCAGGCCACTTCGCGCTTTCATTTGGCAAAACACCCTTTACCCCGAGGCCTGGTAGAGTAAGGTATCAAACTTTCTCGAGTCATTCTCTTTTACTATCTGTTGACTAGGAACCCCTTTGCTATCTCTGTCATGCAGTTTTGAGCTTAAGAGTCGCGCACTGCTCGCGCCCCAGGACACCCTGGCATGTTGAACAGGGGCGCGGTCTACGCGACCAACTCGTCTATATCCAGGAGACTCTCCCGCCTAGCAAGCCGGGTATCATTCGGTTTATTTTGGACATCTGAAAGGTCCGGTTGGTTACTCAGCGGATGGCAGAAGATAGAAACGGTTGGCTCTTTTCTTCGTCATCCACCATATCGATTTTCAATGCCTGCAAGTGGGCAACATGACGGGCGGCGGGGCGGTCCACAATGCTCGCAGTTAGAGGCTGCCCTATCACGGCGCCCGGTATTACATGGTTGGCGGGCGCCATGTTCGGCCCAGATTTCACATTTTCAATCATGGCCGTGGCGGCCCGCATCACGTCCGGCTGGATGCTCGACGCGAATGGCTGGGACGCCGCGCCGGCCGCAACAAAAGAAGTGCAAGATCGCAACGGGAAAGATCTACAATGATTCAAAATGGTTGGTATCACCATGATCCATTATGAAGCATGATCGTGTTTGCGTATGACCAGACAGCAGTCTGCCGTTCCAAATTTATTCTCTTTCATTACCTCCCTATTTGGCACTTATACCCTTATTAGGCTTAGCAGATTGACCGAACTCTCTACGCAATGCATATTGTTAGTATGGCGCATGTTGCGCGTACCGGGGTCTGTGGAGTACAGCTCCATCTCCTTCAGGTTTTGCTATCCGAGATGGCCGGACGGAGCGGTCAGCAGGAATATCACCCGTTCCCAACAGCTGTCTCAGAGTACTTAATCTCCACGACTCAGATCGAAAGTTTATGTCCGAATCAATCCGAGTTGCGATATGCGGCGGCAGCCTCGCGGGTGCGTCGCTGCTACGCGCATTGCTGAAATTCTCCCACCTGGACATGCACATCTTCGAATCTGCAAAGGAATTTAAAGAAGCCGGCATGGCTATTGGAATTACTAGAAATGCGCAAGCCGCTTTGGACCTGATGGAACCCTCAGCTGGGGAGCTCCTCGAGCGTGCCAGGGCCGTCCCCATGCCTGGTGTGCGATTCATGATAGGTCAAGGCGAAGGACAGGGAGAAGTTTTTAGCGAAGTTGATGGCGCAGCTGATGAAGGCAAACGTCTCACGAGCATTGTTCATCGCGCGGAGTATTTACGCGAACTATTAGCGGATGTCTCACAGGAGCGCATGCATGCCTCGAAGAAACTCGAGACGGCTGACCGCAACAGTGATGGCTCTGTCACCCTTCCTTTCATAGATGGGACCACTTATCAATGCGACATACTCATTGGGGCTGACGGCATACGTAGCACTGTTCGCAAACTCATTCTCGGTGAAGACGACCCTGCGGTTTCACCCGGGAATACGGGCGTGTGGATGATAATGACGCTGAAGCCTTATGCTGAGGCTCGTAGATTTAGGAGATGCGCCCGAATATTCATGGGCGGGGGACAACACATACATGCTACACAATCTACTGAGCGACGACCAGCTAGTCCAGGTAGTAATTGTCTCAAGCGACAAGGTCGAAGAAACCGAGTCATCGGAACGGTGGTCTAGGACTGTAACCGCAGACGAGATCAAAACCCTGTTTCGTGGATGGACACCACATCTAACACAGGCTATAGATGAGGTAAGCCATTCAACCTTCATATGTTTTAGTTACGTTGGACCGCGACTGGTATTGACGGCGCACGTACACAAACTCTATTGTAACCACCCCGAACACCACGCCATGTATTTATGGGACCATCCGCACTCCCGGAGTTAAGTTTCCGGACCTATGTGTATAACTGGCGATGCCGCACACGCCATGACGCCCTGGCAAGCCTCCGGCGGTGGCACGTCAATCGAAGACAGTCTTATCCTTTCAACTCTGCTCGGTCGCGCAAGGTCGGCAACCGAGGCGCAAACGGCTTTGAAGGTGTACGACCAAGTTCACCGTCCTCGCACGCAGCGCATCGTTGACTCTAGTCGGGAGACAGGGTATATCATGCTTGGGAAAGGCGAGAAGACGGCCGTTGAATGGAAGCGGTCAGGGGATTTCTTCCGGAGATGGGACTTCATTCTCAACATTGACATGGAAAAACATCGCGATGAAGCCATAGCGAGACTGAAGGCTGAACTCGGGGGAGAGGTTTAACTCTGGCTACCGCATCAGGTGGAGTTACTTACTACATAAGGTATGCCATATAGAAGCAGTACATACAGTATACATGCAGCGTACTAAACAGTGCTGCTTATATAGGTTTAAGATGCATACAAGTAACTAACTTTAGCGTTGGTAGGGGCTACGAGACGTCACCTGCACTGGAACATCATGCACATTGTTTCGGCACGGGACGTGCTTGTAAGACAATCGTAAGCTACCTAGGTACGTAACGCAAATGTTTATTTTAATACCCAATCCAAGGAATCGCGCAAGGAGACCAATCGTCATACAATGTTCTCGCCAACCGTTGCCGTCGCATCCTGCGATCACAGTATTAATGGAACTCAAGCGTAAGACCGTTTAGCGCGTCCTGCCCTAGATACACATAACCATCACCATCGCTCTCGGCGATCTGAAGCTTCAAGTAGATCGTCCCATAGCAATCCACCAAGCCCGCGACATGGCTCGCAGGTGTGTCGATCTCGGCCCAGTCGGTTGTGTCGGGGTGAAGCAGTGGCCATCCCTGTTCAACAGACTCCTTTGCGACTGGCACGATGTTCTCCCAGCTCACTTCGCCATCTGGGAGCTTCGACAGCTGCTGGGCGGCTAGCAGGCCGTTTCCGATGACGGTGAAGTTGCGCTCGTCTCTCGCCGCCTGGATCCAGCCGAGCGTGCAAGTAGTCGCATTCTCTGCGATGCCGTCGAAGATAACGATATTCTCTATCGTAGAGGTGTCGCCAGTTCGCTGGACTTCGAGTTGTGATACTGGCGGGCCTGACGTGCTCGAATCTAGTGGAAGCACTTGGTACATCGTAGGTTGAACGAGGATGTTAGGGTCGGTGTCGTCCGGTTGCGCTCGCTTGGAAAACGAATCGCTAGAATGAGTGGGTTTTGCCATGCCCACAAGGGCAAGACACATGACTGCGGCGATCTTCTGGACGAAAGGCATTTCATAGAGTATGCTCTGTGAGTCTTGATTAAATATGAATAATAATAATAAGAAATCGGGCGATGATTAAGCCAAGAGAGATCTGGTGAGGTTACTAGGCTGGGTATTTATATTGGTCTGGGCCCTTGCGATCTTGGTTGCATTTGGGTTGTTACTGATCAGAGGGGGTGGTGGTAATATTCGTGGGGAGTACCCAAGTATCTACTGTAGGTACATACCTAGGTAGTAGGTACTAGGTATGTAGTTAATGCACACATGCAGGCATCCAGGGAAATACACATAGCTTTAAGGTTTGTCAATCGATCACAATGGATAAAGTACGGAATTGCTATACACTTAGGTACGGTCTTACTCCACCTGTCTAAGACGGGCTTGGATGCAAAGGGCAAGCGAAGCCTCCGTATGTCATCCGAAACTTCAAATATATTAGAATATGTACTTAGCGAAACATTCGAGTATGAATACGAGGTGAGAGGTCTGATCGACGAGACATAAATAGCAGGCCAGACGTCCCACTGCCGCAAAAGGGCGTCCAAGCCCAGTAATAGTCGCTGTCGTGGCACCGGGACATGTACTTGGCCATTCTTGGCACAGCCACTCAGCTTTCACGGCATACTGGACCGGCACCGATGAGTACGGGCTGTGGTGGATTGGTTGGGTCGACTATATCACCTATTTTATGTGGGATCCACTCTTTTCTGTCCCGTCCGTGCCCGTGATTGTCGAATTCATGTTCAGTGTGGGAGCCCTATCATATTCCAAGGTGGCTAACAATGTCAATCCTGTGTGGGTCCTCATGCGGGCAGCAACTTAGATGGCTATGACACAAAATGAACCTCTTGAGGTTAGTAGCTTGGGTGTATGTATGTCAAAAGGTTAGGGTTGGTTAACATACATTTTACCAACTTAGTCCCATTAACACTACGGGAGGAGCCATTATAGAGAACCTATCAAATGAAGGACCGCATATTGGGGGTCCATAGATCCGAAAGTATCAATTGGAGATGAAGTGCCAACCAGTTACATAGAAAGCATTCTATATGCCAAAATCTATATAATATTCAATGCTCTGTAGATCAGCAATTCATTAGGTGTATCCGACTTACGAAGTTGGCCCGTTCTTAGACTTTGGAACAGATTTCGCGCGAATAAAGAGGGCAACTTCCAAGTTAGTCAATAGTGACACGTCACTACTTATATAGAACATTACAATTACTGGTAGGGGGATGACCCTACCAAAGTGTTTAGACAGAAAATGATGAGCTTCATCATCGTGAAGTTTAACCTTCAGTTGGACTGTAGCAACTCGCGTCATATAAGCCGCTACGACAGCCCTGTAACTGTATGTGTCTCCACTACATTCAACATAATGCATGGCAGACCGCTTAGCGCATGTATGATTTATATACCAAATACTCCGTACCTTAACTCATATTTACTATCGTATAATTATAGCATCTCAAGATTACGTATCTGGCCAAGCGAATGGCCAGGACTGCATATGCCCAAACATTGCGTTTTTATCCACGCACAGACGGTGGGAACGTGGTTTATATTGCCAAACAAGGCCCAACAATAACGACCTGCTGCAAGGGCTCAATCGTGGTTGCATGCCATTTTCATATCAATCTAGCACTGGCTTGAGTCTGAATCAGCCGATTAACGGCAGCTCCAGCAACCCTATTCTATATCAGTCGACTTTAGAGAATTCCCCAGAAGCCCCCGCCATCACAGTGACCGATTACAACGACTACTTAGTACCGGAAAGCTCTACGTCTTTTAGCCATTCCTCCACCCATTTCCTCATCCAAACTCGGCTCACAGAGGGCATGTCGCGAAGGGTATTACTAGCTGTCGCAGCCCTAGTCACGTCCATCGGCAACTGTGCTTGAGCACTCTTCGGCGGTCGTGGCCACAGAGACTCGTGGTAGAAATCAACCAACTTGATAGCCGGATTCCTAGCCACAAGCGACGCTAAGGCGGCACCGGTTCCATCCCCATCTGCTTCTGCAGTTTTCTGCAGAGCCTCTAGCCACGTGTTTGGTGAGACGACTCGCAGTGTCTCCCTGTCAGGCCTGTTTACCACTAACTCTTTAATCGTCGGAATCAGCGAGCCCCACGACACCGTCTTCGGATTCCGCACATTGAAGACCCGTGCACCATTATCACCTTGGGCCTTGTCGTCGCTAGCCAAGACGAGCTCGGCGATGACAACGCCTAACAGATCCGAGGGCACCCAATCGACCTCAGAGAACTGAGGGCCGAGACTATCCGGCAAGCAGTTCAGTCGTAGGAGGGAGCTGATGACGAGACTAGGCAGCCATTCAGAGCGGTTCCAGATCGCGCCTCCCAGGGCCGTGGAACCAGCGACCTGGCCGATGCGCAGTACGGCGACAGGGATACCCAGGCTTTGGGCTGCGGAGTCGCAGAGGAGTTCTGATAGACGCTTGCTGCCGGCATAGCCGTTCGCTAGGGAAGCAGGGAGTAACTTGCTCTCCTCTGGAATGCTTTCCCTGGGCGCGGTGTCACTATTATACAAACCAGTCACGGCGCTGACGCTCGAGACGAAGAAGGTCCGGATACCCCGTGGAGCGGCGCTAGATGCGAATCTGAAGAGGTTCACAAGCCCGGTGAGTAAGGGCCGGAAAGCCAGGATGTTGAGATTGAAGTTCACGGGCCAGGCGTTGTGGATCAGGATCTTAACGCGACCGCGGATTTGTGCGTATGTTTCTTCCTCGAGGCCTAGTTTTGGATCTGTAAGGTCTGTGTGGAAACATGTGACGCGGTCGGTGAGTATGTCGGTGCTCAGATTCGATGAGTTGAAGCGTTTGAGCTGTGCCGCTCTACCGCCGTCCGGGCTTCGGTTAAGGCAGAACACATGGCCAATATTAGGGTTGTTGAGGAGCGCGGATAAGATTGATATACCTAATGTCCCGGTCGAGCCTGTTAGAAGGACGTCAACTGGTCCATTCTCCTCGGTACTGGGCGTAAAGGAAATCCTAGGGATTTCTTGCAAGAGACTTCGATATGTAGCGAGAAGCTGCCCAAGAATCTTCTCATTATCATGATCATCGGGTGCTTCGCTCGAGTTCGATGCAATAGTTGCAGCAAGTTGTCGTGCAGTTGGGTTCTGATAGACAGTGGACAGCGCGAGTTTGGGAGAACCCACTGCCTTTCGCAAGACTCGCACGAGCTGTAACGCTCGCAGAGAATCCATGCCGCTGTCGAAGAAACTGGTGTTCTCTTCTATTTCTGTAAGGCCTTGCATATCCCGAAGAGTGTCTAGGGCAAGTCGCGTGACTGCGTTTACATCTCTCGCGTCCGTTACCTGGACATTGGTATCCGAGACATCAGCGTTCGCGTACAGCTTATCAATATCGTCGGTGTATTGCGCAACGCTTGCAGCCCTCTGAATTGTGCCCTTTCCAGACCGGATGAGCGGCTTTGTGGCTACCAGGATCAGTGACTTGTCAACCCGTGCATGGGCGGGTGCAGTGCGGTTGGCTTCATCGACGCTTGGCCATACCTGTTCGATCAAAGCAGCTTGTTCGGATGTTGTCAAAGCAGCTTCGTTTACGGCCGGATCAATGATCAGCGCCGCTTCGAATCTCTGAGCGCCAACGACAATAGCGCCGCTGATTAAGCCAGGGTTACGAGCAACAATATGCTGTTCCATCGACACAGGGTTTGTCTTTTCACCGTTTAGGAAGACGATGATGTCATCAGCTCGGGCACGCCAGCACCACGCGTCCGGCACATGTGGATGAGGTTCAAACAGATCCTTTGTACGATACACAGTCAAATCCTCGAACCCACCGATGGTGAAGGTGGGCTGGGTGTCAATCAATTTCTCATCTCGACGAATAACAAGCTCATAAAGATGGTCGTTGACTTTGTCAAAAGCAGCACCCGCGCTCGGGTGAAAACGAACATAATGCCAACCACCTTCAATCGAGTCCAACTCTGGGATCATAAATTGCTGCGGCATGCCAACTTCGGATGCTCCCCACCAGCAGCGAAGGCGAATCTTTGAAGCCACACGGTCGCCTATAGTTGGTGGCAGGTCACCTCCAATATAAAGTATGAGCTGGAGGTTACTCGCACAAAAGTCGAGCAACTCCGCATTCTGGGCAAGCTCGGCCACAATGGATGGTACCATAACGGCTATGTCAGCAGGTGCCTGCTTGAGAGCGTCTACGACACCTTGGGCTGTCACAATTGCTCCTGTAGTGGCTGGGATCACTACGCTGTTGCCAAAGGGTATGGCGTAGAGCAAATGCTGTAATAGACCAGCGCCCTGAATTTCGTCAGCCCAGTTCATTTGTTATTAGTGAACCCTCTCTGGACTGAGTGTGAACTCACATGGAATGCTGGTAGCGTAGATAGCATTCTTTTTCCATGTATGAATGAATCAACTGACGTCTGCCCACCCGACGGATCCCGACTGCCAGCTTCAATGTGTCGCATAGCAGTCCTTTGATTCCAGTTCAGGGGCTTTGGTATGCCTGTCGAACCGGAAGTGTGACTGAAACGCAAGTCAGAGAACGACGCATTACAGTTACAGGTGAGTTACGTACCTTATGAACAGCGTCTCCGACAATGACATATCAAGCGACTGCATGGTATATTTCGTGTGTGTCGCAGATAAGAGGTCATCAATACTTGGGATTGTGATGGATCGGCATAGCTCAAGGGTTTGCAAAATTGTTTGCGTGGGCGGGTGTGTCGGATCCGGTGTGATGAGGGTCTCGCACTTGAGCGAACCAAACAGCTTACGCTGGGCCGTTTCACTATTGCGTGGTGAAGTGAGAAAGAGCTGCGGATTTGTTTTAGTTCACTCATTGTCACCGTCGGTGTTTATACTCACCTTATAGCCTGTCTTGATAGTAGCTAACAGCAGTGCCGTGAAGCGTATATCATTAGGACCGACGTAGGCTACAACTTCTCCCCTTCTGTCAGGGCCGAGCTGTTTGACAAGCCACCATGCCAAACCGTTCACTATGCTGGACAGTTGGGCGTAAGTGACGTTTCGCACGCCGACCGAGCAAGAGCTCGGGCCAACCAGCCAGGAGCCATATATAGAGCCGGGCTCCTCGTGGGCAAGCTGATCAACGAGCTGGGGCAGAGTGAATCGCCGCCAGGGAGCGCTCAAAGTTCTGTCGCCAGCCATGATGTGAATTCAAGCGAAGAAAAACAGTTGATGTTCAAGGTGTGAGGCTGGCGGCGAGAATGAGAGAGACTTGGAGAGCAAACGACAAGCAACTTGGAAGGCAGGAGTGCGGGAGGTACTGTAGGTAAAGCGCTGCTGCCGCTTCAGCCTTCAATCGCTAAGTACCTACCTACATGTAGTTGGGCTTGTAGTAGGTTCTCTCGCCGAAATATCACCGTCAGTGTTGGTCTCTATCTCTGTACCTATTCCTTACCTACATGTACCTACATACATATGTACATGTACCTCTCTCTTCTTGAGTGGGTACTACGTGAGCCCCCCTGCAGCGCTGTTACAAGGCTCTCCCCGCCAGACGCACGGTACCGGTCTACGGGTGTCGCCATAAAGGGTTAGTTAAAGAATCACTGAAGGGCATGTTAATATATAAGTAGGTATATAACATAAATTGAATTAATTTGTTTAATTATATGTTCATTCTATAGTAAATGTAAAGTAGCGTTGTTGATCTGCGCTAAGTTTATCTCCTCTCGTTTTACGAATTACGTTATGTCGGAAGTGGCTTCACCGGTCCACCATCTCACTGCCTAATTAGGTAGGTGGGTAGGTGTAGACAGGCACCTTGATTGGACACGCAAAATAGACTATTGCAACTACTACATAGGTACCTACTTCTACATACCAATTTGGTGGGTAACCAGGTATATGACGATTCAAGATACAAAGAGTCAACAAAGCCATGTTACTAGCCGAACGAAGACGAATATCTGAATATAGCTGTAGGGTGTAGGCAGGGTTCCAGTCCTGATACCAAGGCCGGCTACTCGATCAAGTTCCATAACATGTCAAAAGACGTAGGACATGAGACGGGCACTCGACGACTACCCACCCTTTGCCGCCACTAAGCCGAAATTTCGTATTGCCAGGCACCAACCAGATACAAGTCACAGTATTTCCCTTTCCAAAATGTAACCGACCTTTATCGACCGCAGTCAGGCTATCACTGCCAGCCTCAACCCGAGAATGACTCGACTATGCACGGTTTGCCTCTCGTATTTTTCATAGCAACAATAATGTCTAGATCACTATATCTTAGATCGGTTTAAACTTCCCGTCAAACGTAGCCAGTTATTACCTTACTAAATCAATCATACCAGGGACCGCCATTCTTCGCATCACAACCGACTTCAGCCTCTCCAAGGTGCAGGGTGGTATAGCAGCGGCTACTACCTCACTAACATGGCCTTACAGCCTGCTTTTGGCCAATTCTACAGACTATTTTCGGTCAGATACATTTTTCTAGCGTGCGTTGTGGTATTTGAGGCAGGCTCTGTTTTCTGCGCATTAGCGCCGTCTTCCCTCATCCTCACCATTGGCCAAGTGATTACGGCAGTTGGCGGCGGCGGTCTCTATATTGGCAGTGTGGTGCTTTTTGGCTATGCCGTGCCGTACGAAAGTCGAGCAACGTACAGTATATCTCCATGGTTACCAGCCTTGATGGAGTTTCATCCGTTGCGGACCCTTTGCTCGGAGGGGTACTAGCTCGAGATTAACTTAGAGTGAGGCTACGCAATAATATCTGCCCATATACATACATGCCCTTTGTTCTGCGATGCGATAATGTTGAACTTTGCAAGTGACAAACTGCGATCATGATGCATGTGATGTGGGCACACATTTCATGCACCAGCACAAATCGGGGTTTAATGGACCTGAGTTCAAGTTTCGTGGGTCTGGAAAGCCCCCGCTGCGACGGGAACACACCACCGCTGGCCTTGGCGCGGGTATCAAGGATCGTGACAATGCGGTTTAGCACGTACATAAGATTACCTTTTTGTGAGAAGCAGATCGAGGCTGAGAATGCCCCGATTCTGGATTACAATACCATCTATTCCATGGGTAGTGTTACGAACCCAAGTATGCAGTGGGCAATAGACTCTTGTTGTTGCACAGGGGTCTCAAGACTATGTGAAGCTATCCTAGGTACATATACAAAAGTCTCTTTGTCCTTATGCCTTGTGATAGGTAGTTAAGCGGCTATGTGTGGTACTTTCGTGATCGCTAAGAACCGACTCAATGTATACCGTACTTCGTTATCCACCTACCTGTTCTCAATCTAGTAAGTGTTGCAATGGCGATCCGCGGTATGTCCCGTCGGAAATTTCCCAGCTGCAAAGAAATACCGAATAAGGTAGCATTGTTGGTAAGATTTGATTAGTGTCCGGCCGACGTTGTACTGGCGGCATTAAGTATAGCTAAACCAACGGTGATAAAGAATGCCTCTTTTGTTCGGGCAAAAGGCGTTGTATCCGGAGGGTGGTTTATACCTAGCAGGCTGGGAGGGTTATACGTAAGGGTTGCAGTAACCATGTCAAAAATGGGGCATCATGTTAGCTTAACTAGGTACCTTACTAAATCTTTACAGGTAGAAAAGACGAATAGTGGTTCCAAAAGTAGGTTGTATTGGTCTGCGTCTCTACTGTGTGGAGAGTTACATACAGCAGTGGCAGCCCTACCCGCAGCCCTGTACGTAAGCCGTGGGGACTTCACTATTCCACATCCCTTTTGGGAGCTTGGCGCAGTGGTTAGTGGCACTGTTGGCGCAAGTGTGACAGGGAGGTGGTGGCAGCCTCGCGCAATAAACGCATGTATGATGTTCAAATCACGAAGCTTGAAAGATGTACCGTCGATGCCCTCTTTTACAAATAACTTTGCTTTTTCGGAGTGAGTATGACCTGAATGCATTAGTATTGCTTATCTTGCGATCACACGTTTTCATTGGTGGCTACTGATGCCGGAGTTCAAGTCCCGCAATAACCACGCTGGTTTTCTTGGACTTACTTACATCTAACAACAGCAGGCTGGGTTTGCATCACGGGAGGCCTGCAGCGTAACATTGGTTTGTAAATGGAGGAGGTGCGATCTGCATTATGCCCACGGGTGTTGAAACTTTAACTATTAGACTACCTACTATGTGTTACTCGAGAACCGCTCAATGAACTTTCTGACTCCGCCTATAGATAGGGCCATATACAGTGACCCTCTTTGCTTTAGGCTTAGTGAGTTCATCGTATTGGGCCATTAAGCCTCCAGGTCCGTCCCCCCGCCCAGTGAGGCCGATAAGTACCTGTATGATCATGAGACTCCCAGTCCATAGCCTTTCCTTCACCACAGCGTCCCGAAGAAGGACCGTGCCGAAACAAATGCCACACAGTACTCCTAAGCAAGCAGTAATAGCTACACAACGTAGGGGGCAGGGGTTAGGAATGGCCTGCGCATGATTTGTATATGCATTGCACTGGAATCGAGAGCATAACGGTGAATCGCTATTCTTACATGCCACCATACAAACGTCCGCAGTCGAGGGCGAGAAGACAGTTCCGCGAGTTATTCATTAAAAGCTTCTTAACTCAGATACTCATACATATATCAATTTCGCATTCCTACACACATTAACCTATTAATAGTCCCAGCTAGAATCCTTCGGTAGTGACTGCAGCGTATCAACCACATTATGCGCCCTGCCAGGATTGCTGAATATCGGTAGTCACGACAATCTGCTGTCTGGAGTTGGGGTGTACAATCTCATCTGAGCCGTCGCTAAGCTGCAGGAATCTGCCATGGGTCCCAATGTTTCCAAGTGCAATACTCCTGCCGCTATCAACCTCGAAGGGATCTTGATCAAGACTTAGTGACGTAGCATGCGTTCCTGCTCCCGTAGAACGGCTCATCGTGAGTCGATGTTTAACGCCCATAAGCCACTTCGTATTCATCTTTTCGAGCAGCGGTCGGCACATGAGCAGCGAAGCTGAGATCAGGTAGATACCTGGCTCAGCTAGAGTCCATATGATGAGTTCCACCGCATTGAATGTCGCGTCTGTATATGAATTTGTGTTGTGGAATGATATGAAGCGTAGAATAGATGCCACTAGCCCGCTATCAGAAACGTTAGTTAGTAGACCAAAACTTAGTACAGGCCACCTACAGGCTACCGATAAGAAAAGTCAATGAGAGCGCCAGCTTCAGTTTTGTGGTGGTGTGAAGTTTCCAAACAATAGGAATTGGTATCAAAAGTAGTATAACATCGGTTACTATGTTAGGAATTGTGCCCCAAACGAACATAGCTTCTTTGTTAAGGCAATGGGTATGTTGTACTTCTGCTGAACCCCAGTTCGCGGAGAACGGACGACATGCTGCAAAGAGAGAAATGCTCGTGGCGATAGGTGTTGCGACAAGGATGAATACTACTATGCAAAGTAAAATAAAAATAGTACGTTGTGGGAATAGTGTTCGGTATAGCTTGCAAATTGCTAGCTTTGTGATGGTTATCGTCGCGAAGTACCAAATAGAAATAGCCACGAGGTACTTGAAGAACAGCGTGACCTTATTAGGGTTTACCTCCAGGAGGTGGTCAATATGAATCCCAACACCTGCTTGGATTGCGGCGCCTGTTCCTGTTGAGCTATGTCTCAGAGGTTTAGAGATTTCTCTGCGGACTCACCGATGTCAATACCAGTTGCTAATATCTGAGCAAGCAATGCCGCTATCACCAAGATATCGGCCAAGTCGTATTCAAATTTGGTGAGAGATCGCGCGTAGAACCTTAGAGCGACTATAGCGATTTGCAAAGGCGTGAATAATGAGATAAAGACTATGAGTCGCCACCGGATATTCTCACTGGATGGAGGCGTTCCGGACATCGTCTGAGAGATCGGAACGAAGAGACGACTGGGACTGACACAATTTGAAGAGAGACACAAATTATAAAATTCAAGGCAACTTCAACAGCTAAAGCTAATGGTGTGATGGGAGACTAGGAATATCCGGCGCGTTCATGAAAAAGATTTGAAATTAGAGAAGTACAGACTAATGAGAGCCCAGAGGAAGTGTGCGTATCTAAGAAGACAGTGTTACCGCACATTGTTTCAATGGAGTGGTCAACTGACTGTTAGTGTTGGACTGTAATTATTGTAGGAAGCCTTCCTTTTTCAGTAAGTACCTAGTCTAACGGGGATTTCTTTCCTCGTCTCACGTACGTATACTAGATGGATTTGATACCACCTTAACCGCCAATCATGTAACCCGACGCAAAGGTAATGCAGTCCCCCTATATCCGGATCAAGTGCAGACATTCCACCTGGCAAGTACTTGTTACCGCTTATCAGTCCTAAGGAATGTCGGAAGGCTAATATTGTTGTTGTGTTTAGTACTCACGCTTCATTTTGACGTGTTCATCAGCTGTTCTGATTGTATGACCACCGAGCCTGCACTTATGGGACCGACCTAAGCGACTTGACTGTTACTTCTGTTGTGGGGTCAATATTACTGATGCGGCGGCTAGGATGAAAGGACTTTCTGTCCAAACTCCCACTTCCCCCATGGCGCACTCTCGTTAGCCCTGGCAATCCAAATCCACATGAGTCTGGAATACAGACAGTCCCTTAGATCACCTACTTTGTCACCCTCTACCACTGTCATTGCTTGGAGACCCTCTTGTGTCAACCACCCCCCATTCGTTCACTTCAACCTGACTATTCCAACACTCCCACGGCAATTCTTCAACATGTCAAAAGAAACCATATCTTCAGTTCCGCCGATCGCGATCGTCGGCATCTCTTGTCGACTACCAGGAAACACACATAACGCACATGATTTCTGGGAGCTGCTCAGAAAGGGCGTCGAGACGTGGACACCTGTACCGCCGGACCGTTTTAACGAAGAGGCCTTTTATCACCCCAGCCCTGACAATCGGAATGGTACGAACCACCATAAAGGTGGCCACTTCATTTCGGGAGATCTATCCGATTTCGACCCTGCGTTCTTTCGGCTGTCCGCGCATCAGGCAGATGCTATGGACCCGCAGCAGCGTATCTTGCTCGAGATGACCTATGAAGCTCTCGAGGACGCTGGATGGCCGTTAGACAAAGTTTCGGGTACCAATACTGCAGTACATACGGCTATTTTCACAGCCGACTTTGAGAGAAACCTGTACAAGGATCCTCTTGATATGCCCGCCTATTACATCACAGGCACTGAAAGAGCAATTCTGTCGAATCGTATCTCACATACGTTTGACCTCCGTGGGCCGTCTATGACAATTGATACAGCATGCTCTGGCGGTCTTGTGGCGTTGCATCAAGCGTGTCTAAGTTTGCTCAATGGCGAATCAGACGCCGCTATCGTAGCGGCCGCCAACTTAACTCTAAGTCCAGATCACTACATCGGCATGAGCAATCTTCATCTCATTAGCGGTGCCGGACGTAGTTACCCTTTCGACCACAGAGGAGCAGGTTATGGCCGCGGGGAAGGCGCCGCAGTTCTGGTAATCAAGAGGCTAGACGACGCTCTTATTAATCACGACCCAATACATGCCGTTATACGTGGTACATCTGTTAACCAGAACGGCTATATCGCTCATGGAATTGTACATCCCAATAGCGACGCTCAAGTCAGGCTAATCCAGGCTGCTTACAAACGGGCGGGGCTTGACCCTCATCATGTGACTTATGTCGAAGCCCACGGCACTGGTACAGTGGCTGGAGATTATGAAGAAATTAGTGCAATCGCTAAGGCTTTCACGGGACCTGCTCGCTCTCTACCTCTTTACGTGGGTTCTGTTAAAGGTAATATTGGCCACACTGAGAATACGAGCGGGCTGGTTAGCGTCATTAAAGCAGCATTGATCCTTGAACGACAAGTTATCCCACCTGTTGGTGGTTTCGAGAAACTTAGACCTGGTCTTCCGCTGGGCCACGACATATAGTGCGCGGTTAATCGTTTTCCGCCAACCCGCTACCTACCTACTTTATGTAGCCTTCTTCTTCTTAATGTAACCTTTTTGGCATGATATAATGCCATACTATACCGCCCTGCCATTATAGTTCACGTAGTTAGCAGTATAGTTTGTAATGTAGTTTGTAGTATAGTTTGAAGTATAGTACTGCAGCACCGCAGTATTAGTTTATAGTATAGTTTGCAGTATAGTTTGTAGTGTAGTTTGCAGTATAGTTTAAAGTACAGCACTGTAGCACCGCAGTACTAGTTGGCAGTATAGTTTATAGTGTATTTCGTAGTATAGTTTGCAGTATATTTTACAGTATAGTTCGCAGTATAGTACTGCAGTACCGCAGTACTAGTTTATAGTATAGTTTGTAGTATAGTTTGCAGTATAGTTTGAAGTACAGCACTATAGTACCATAGTATTAGTTTATAGTATAGTTTGTAGTATAATTTAAAGTATAGCACTGTAACACCGAAGTATTAGTTGGCAGTATAGTTTATAGTATAGTTTATAGTATAAGTTATAGTGTAGGCTGTAGTGTAGTTTGAAGTATAGTATTATAGTACCGTAGTACTAGTTTATAGTATAATTTGTAGTATAGTTTGTAGTATAATTTAAAGTATAGCACTGTAGCACTGTAGTACTAGTTAGTAGTATAGTTTGTAATATATTTTATAGTATAATTTATAGTATAGTACTGTAGTACTATAGTACTAGTTTATAGTATTAGTTTATAGTGTAGTTTATAGTATAGTTTAAAGTATAGTACTATAGTACTATAATATTAATTTATAGTATAGTTTACAGTGTAGTTTGTAGTATAATTTGTAGTATAGTACTGCAGTACGGTTTGTGTTAGAATAAAGGAGTGTGGTACATTTTTATTTCTTATATATAAATACTATATAAGTCCCCGTGCCTTTAAAGCACTTTTCTTTCCTTTTTGATTTATTCTAAATATAATAACTTACTTGCTGTCTTTATACCTGCTCTATATAATCTAATAGTTTATGGTTTGTTTGTAGTATAGTTTAAAGTATAGTACTGCAGTATAGTTTATAATATAATTTGTAGTATTACAGTACTGTTTGCAGTACGGCCAGCTATTAATAAAAATATTAAACATTAAAGTATGCGAAGCATATCCGAAAGTAATAAGCTTATATAGGCCGGATTTAATAGCTTAAAGCAGCTAACGGCTAGCTATAACACTATTATTCTCCCACTATAATATATATTAATCCCTTATAATATCGCCCCGGGTTATATTTCTTAAAGTTTAAAAATAATTTACGTGTTATATTTAATAATAATTACTTAAAACTAATACTAAATATAAGATTAAAGGCAACTTACTATTACAGCTAATCCTTAACTCCATAATTGCCTTTAATAAAGGTCTTTTTGCTTTTTTAATACTATTAATTTAAAAAAAGAAAAAAATTTATATTTGCTGCTAATTTTAAAAAAAATAAAACAACCGCAATCTATATATACATAAAATAACCTATATAGCTAAACAATTAATTAATTAATTTTTTAAATTTATTTAAGTTTATAAAAAAAGGAGGTTATTCTTAGTTTATTTATTAACTTATTTAATAGTTTTAGAAGTAACCGTAGATATTAATATAGTTAAATATAGTATAAGTTATACGCGGCCGCATTATTAAACTACTCCGGCAGAAGGACCGTTGTTTTTGTCCGGATCGTTATTATTTTTTTACTTAGAATTATTCTTATCCTTATTATTATATAAAGTAAAGGGAAAATTCAAGTAACTATAAATTACTTCTAGGTGGGTCTTTATAGCGGTTGTCCTTTTATTAATTATTCTTAATAACTTAGAGTAGTTGGTTTGTATTATTTTTAAAGTCTGTACTGTTTCGTATAAAGTAGTTTGAACGTCGAGTTGCTTAGCACTTAGGCCCGAATACTAAAAAGCGCTCTATAGTATTAAATTACTAGTTGCTATCTTTTGAAAGATATCGTGCGGGCCTAATATTTTACGCTATTAATCCAGCAGTATTTCCAGATAGCTAACCAGTAACCTATTCTTATTAATATAAATATTTATAGACCGAAAGGCTACTGTAATTGTGATTAGTTAGATTATAGTACCGAAATACTCTTAAAGTTTGTGTAATACTTGGTCCCTAGCACGCCTTACCGTAACATTTAGATCTTTTGTGTATTAGCAAGCTTTTTATATCTTGATTAAACTTTGTAGTGCAACCCGCGCTTTTGTTAATAATTAGAGCATGTTATTAGCTACTGCAGCTAAAAACGGTTCGGAAGCTTTTTTTCTTATTACTAGATTAGCTGCAGCTATACCGATAGTTGGCACTATTTTCAACCTAGTATGTAAAAGGAATAAATTATAACATTTTCGGGCTAGGCTAGTATTAAGGTTATTAGGCTTATCCTTAGCCTTATAAAATATATCCGGCTAGCTGGTAGTTTGTAGATAAGTATAAGTAATATACGGCTTTTTGTAAACGCGGTAGTTTGCGGCACTGCGTTATAGGGAACTGCGGGAGCTAAATTGTATGCCGTTGATTACTCTTATATTTAATTAAAGTAGTGTTGGGCCCCGGGCAAGATCCCCAGCGTCTAATCTCTGTAGAACATTTTTTACTGTTGGTGCCGGCTTTAGTAGGTTGCTAGGTTTAGCCATATTGCTTTTCGCCTTCTCACTATTTATAGCCGCCTAGTAGTTGGTCCATAGAGCAGTTATGCCGCCGGGTTTATTTGGGGGTTGTTAATTTATAGAAGATAGAGCGGCGGGTGACAAGCTGCCGTCTCGCGGAGGGGTGGGATTATTATTTCCACTACCTGGAGAAGCGGGATTATTTGGTCTGCTAGCTGGAAAAAAGGTCCCCGGCTGTAAACGCCCCCCCCTAAAGTTTAGTCTTCGGCGTATAGCTCTAGCTATTAAGTTTGGCTTTTCCGCTTCGGTCCATTTGCACTTTTTAATAGCCGGGTTTAGCGTACCTATATTTATGTTTAGCTTAGTACTTTTTATAGCTTATAAAAAGCAGCAATAATTTTATTTAAAAATTTAAATAAATACTATTTATAAAGCTATTATTTAACATAATAATTAATGCAATTTTAAAAAAGCAATTTATATTAAATATATAGCTAATATTAAGTTGTAACTTTTTTGTTTTAATTTTTTTTATTAAATATATTAATTTTGCTTCCGGTAAAATATAAAGTATAATTTTTAAGCTAGGCACCGCCGAGCTTACGTTTAAATAATTTCTTTTATTAAATATATTAATTCTCCTTCTAGTAAAATAAAAAGGAGTATTTTTATACTAAGCAGCGCCTAGCTTATATTTAAATATTTATATATATATAAAACATAAAACAACAATTACTTAGCATTATATATTAATAGCTAATATTAAAATTTATTATAGATATTAACAACGATATATTTACTAAATTCTTAGACTTTAATAAAGCGCCTACCCTTTTAATAAACGTTATTCTAGCTGTTGTTAACGCTTTAAAAACCATTTTAAACGCCTTAAGCTGGTTTAAATCTTAGGTTGCTGTTTTAGATAAAGTATATAGTAATATAGAATATGTTTTAGAGGCTTTTTATATATTTATCAGTTATTTAAAAGAAGACTTTGCGCCGAAGGAGATTTTAAGCTCCGCTGAAAATTTCGAAGACCGGTTCGAGCTTGAGCTTTAATATACACGGCAATATAGAAAACTCCGGGATCGCCGGCTGGAGGCCCGATATACAATAAAAAAGCAGTGGTGTAACTAACTAGCTGCTTTGTACTAGATTGCGTTCTAGCCAGACCGCTTTTTAAAATTAAAGAGTTTTTTTAATGTAGTGCGGGCGTTATTAATTGCTATAAAAAATTAGGAGAAGGTTGCGTGCCTCTTAAACCATGCTATTATATTTTAGTTGCAGGCTCGACAGCAGGGCAAAAAGTTAGAGAAGAATCCCACTACTAAAGATATCTCCTGCGCAAGACTCTACCGGTTCGAAGATATCCAGTTAGAAGATGATTTTAAACCCCCCGAAACCATTTTAACGGGCTTAGGCCTAATAGTAGGTTAATTTAGCTTTGTTAAGTCGAAAGAGAAAAACGTATCGGCAACCCCATAACTTCTTACTAGGCGGAAAAATATTAAGGATAAATTAAAGGCTATTAATTCAGCCAGTATAAACAAGTCGGGTTTTACGCGTATATTAAAAACTAGTCCAACACCTGGCATATATTCAGTAAATATAAGCTATAACGAGCCAGAAATACCTAGCAAACTAAAGATTAATTACCATTTAATTATAGCAGAAGTATTATAATTAGACGACTTAAATATTCCAAAGGGCACTTTTTAAAGCCAAGCTATGTTGCCGAGTCCGCCAGTAATCCAGGGTGGGTTAAATACAACGGTCGAGGAGATGGAGCATAGTACTAGGATCGAAATTAATACAGCGCTATACAGTTAAATAATAAATATTAATCTGTCTTTATACGCGTCGGACCAAGAAAATAATAATTACCAACTAATATTATGCAATAAAGAAGCGTTAATTTCTAATTCCTCGGATTATAAAGATAATGATCCTGATTCGAACTTTTCCCTATCGACAGCGTGTTTATATTAGCCGGGCTGTACAGGTCGGCTTTTAAAAAATATCTAAGCGAGGCAAAATAAGAGCTGCTGGTGCAATTTTAATATTAATAAAAACTAGATTACAGTTATTAACTAGCCTATAAATAAAAACGCTGCTTTAAAAAAAGATGTGTTAAAGAGTAGAAAACTTTTTATTTAACTTTGCTTTATATATTTACGGTTGCTTATTAAATATATCGGGATAAAAAATAATAATTTTAGTTGCAGTGACATTATATCGCAACTAAAGCACGCGGAAATTATTAGTATAAAAGAATGCGCATCCTCCCCTGACATTAATGCTTGGTTCCGGGGCTGCGATCGGTTAAAAACCGCCGGTAAATCAAGTATTTATAAGTTTTAATACTTTAAGCAGGCGAGATTCTTATTTAATTAAAAACAGTTTTTAAAAATTATTAAAACAATAACTAGCTGCTTATTAAATATACAGGGCTAATTTAAAAAAAACAGCTCGGTAAACTTACTAATATTTACATAATAGTTTATAAATTTAACTTTACCAAATATTATTAATAATAAATTTAATATATACCAGTATTACTTAAGCTTAGTTAACAGCACTAGTAATTATAGCTGGTATAGGATAATATAGTATTCCCTTTACCAGCAATTAATAAAGCAGAACCTTGTTTATTAAATAGCGTATTATACCTTAAAACCGGACCGCTAGTAGCGGCTTATCTTTTATTCTTATTATATTAAATACGTTATTAATTTAAATAAAAGCAGTACAAAGTTCCGCTATTTAAATATTAATCCGTATAAAACCGTAAACCATAACCAAACAGTCCACTAGCTGCAAAAAACAGTCTTAATAAATAATAAAAGTAACAAAAATATAATAGTTATCTTAACAAGTATACACTAATACTTTTAAAATTAAATTAATATAATATATTAACGCCAGGATTTGTTATTCACTTCTAGTCAAAATACCCCTGGCCCTCGGTTTAAGTTAAATAAAATTAATAGATTATATATTATTAAAGATGCGGCAATTTACAGCTGTAAGTGGAAAGTTATTCCGTGCAAAAAAGGAAAGGCTAAAATTATACTCGCTATAATTCCCCACAGGGCTAATAAGAGCAGGAGTTCTTAACAGCGTATAATAATACCAAACTATATAGCGCTGCAAAACGATCAGTTAATAATAAAAACAGCGGATAGTGTTAACTAAAGTGCAGTTTCAAAGGCCTACTTTACTTGCACTGCCCCAAGCAAAAAAGCAGCTGGCGCTATAAGCAGAAAATCCATAATCCTATATAAATTCCCTGCGGCCATGGTACTACTAAGTCCCTATACTCTTTTAGCTGCCCTGGTATGCTAAACGTTGTGAAATAACCTAGCTATACTACGGAAAAGAGACTTGCTCCTCCGGGGGGACGTAGATGCGGTCCGGCTATTTGTGGAGTAATAGCGGGCAGCGGCGGTAAAAAAAGTAGCGGAATTATTTAAAATTATAAAACAAAAAAAGATGTTAATATATACAGATAGTTTTTTTTTTACCAATTATTAAAAATCTAAATTTTAGTTTTAATATTAAAAATAACTTAACGAAGTAAAAGCTTTTAAAATTTAGTAATTTTAGTTGAACTGTTTTTTAAAAAATGTTAGGTATTTCTCCCTTCCAGCAACTAACTGCCCGGCATTATATAGTTACATATTATATTTTTCCGCTAGTAATACAGCAGGGCTAGCATCTGCCAGCTACTTGCATAGCCAGCCCTACAGTTATAGCTGCTACTTATAACAGCTAGCATAGGCTACAGAGGGCTGTTTACAGCCTAAGGAGCCGCAGGGGCAATTTGCAAAGCTGCAGAGCGGCTTTAAGCTACTATCATACTTTTCGCCATATAATTCATATATATTTTACTATTATAATTGCTTAAGTTAGTTTATACGGTTTAGTTCTAGGCCCAAAAAAGCCTGTTCGTAGTAGTAAATGGCCTTGTTAGTAAACACTAACCAGAATCCAAAACGCGGAAAACCTGCAGCTATAAAGTACGCCCCTTTAAATGTAAGCTCCCGGTCGCTTTTTAAATTATAACCCAGCCAGTCCTTAATTAAGCCTAAAAAAAGTACGCCGCGTACAGGGATAACGTTGGCTATACATATAAATAGCGCAGCAGTCAAAGCTCTGCGTTATTTTTAAAGTTTAAAATAGCAACCTACGCTTATTAAAAAGCTTCCTTAATTTTATCCAGGTTAAACATTAATTTAAATATTACGAACCTAATTATACAGTAGGCAATAAACTTTTATTATTAAACGAGGGGGGCTTAAAACTACCCAAGGTTATTTTAAAGATATATATAAGTTTTGCGGCTAAATAAGGCAGCGATTATATAAATTTAAGTGGACTAGTGCACCCCTAGTAGTAAACACCTAGAATAAACTAAAATAATCTAAGGCTAAAATTTTAAGCTTATAAAAAGTGTTCCGTACCTCGTAGTATTAAAGATTATAATATCGCGGTAAGCTAATAAGTTCAACGTTATAAAAAAAATCCCTATATCAACTGCTCTAAATTTAGCCATAAGCGTTACAGAGTATAACTAAGGCAGGTAACCTGTTAACCGCTCCAGTATTTATATATATTAAAAGCTTATACTAAAAGATAAAATAAATAAAAATATTGTTAAAAATATCCCGGGTTCTAATAATATCTTAAGTGCTATACACTAGAAACAGACAACCCTAAAATCTATAGTTTTTAAGTTTTGCTTTTACTCCTAGTTTAAATTGCAGCATATAAAACATAGGTTTATATATAAATAGCTGTATTAAATACGTAAAACTAAATAAAAAAGTCTAAATAAATAATAAAGCTACTTATAGTAAGCTTAACGTTATAAAAAAAACAATAAACTTAATATTATAAAAAAAATCACCGTATCAACTATTTAAATCTAATAAAAAGGTCTAAATAAGTAGCAAAGCCACCTATAATAAGCTCAACATTATAAAAAAAATAATAAGCTTAACATTATAAAAAAAACAATAAACTTAACGTTATAAAGAGAACAGTAAGCTTAACGTTATAAAAAAAACAATAAGCTTAACGTTATAAAAAAAATAATAAGCTTAACGTTATAAAAAAAATAATAAGCTTAACGTTATAAAGAGGATCCCTGTATTAATTACTCTAGATCTAGCTACGGCTGTTACGAAGTGTAACTATAGCAGGTAACCTGCTAACCGCTTCAATATAATATTATTAAAAACTTCGGACTAAACCGTTTTAAATAACAAAAGAGATCTTAAAAGCGTGGTTAATATATACACATAATAAATTCTAATAATATAATAAGCTGTCCTACCCTTATAATTCCGTTTTAAATATTAAGATAATATACTACTATCTTAAGTTGGTTTTTTTTACAAGTTATATGCTTGTTGTTCTTTTACAACTTGTAATTATAACATGTTTTAAATTCTAAATAAATAAAACCGCATTAAAAACAGGAACAAAACGCTTATACAATTTAACTATAATTTTTTTTTTATATAAACGTAATATTTCAGCTGCGTTCCAGCGCTTTTAGCAGGCGTCAGCTATCAGTGGCGGGAATATATAAACTCTCTCCCCCACCACGTTAGTATATATTATAAAATCAATGTTATAAGCATTTTAGTACTAAGTAGCCTTCCGGTATCTATTAAAATAATATTAGATAAAGCCCCTTACAATATTGCAAAGTATAATAAGATTAAAGCTATTAATACCGCAAATACTTAAAAGCCGCTCTTAGTATTAAAAGCACTAAAAGGCCGGGCATTACAATATTTTAATAAGACATTATTACATTAATATATTATCTACAAAAGTTAGAAAGCCTTACCTACAGTGTCTTATTATTAATATCTATTAATTTAAACTTACTTAACCCCCGTAAAAATAAATATTAATATATTAAAACAGCGTTTTTAAAAATTATTAACCTATAAAAATAAAATAAACAAGTTATATAACCAACTAAGGCAGTTAATAATAGTAAATAACGCATAATAAATACGCTAATATATAAAAAACTTTAAATATTCAACTAATAAAAATACCGGAGCTAAAGGTTTAAATATAAATATAAGCTAGAGTAGGGAAAAAAAAACAAAAAGAAAACTTTTATTATATACATAAAAAAGCAAAACAAAGTTTATAAACAAGCTTAAACTTACACAATAAGTTAAAAAAGCCGTAGTATTAATTCATAAACAAAAGCTATATAATTTATAAAACAGGATAAAGTAACTTTTTATATAAAGCAAAAGTGCTAATTAAGTTAGTAAAAAAGTAATAATATTAATAAAAAAACATTACTTAAGTAGTAGCAAAACAGGTTTAAATAAATTAATAAATTAGACTAGCTATAAAATAAAAATAAAAATGATCACCGGCGTAGCAAAAAAGCAGCAGCGATAATAAAAAAGCAGTATTTATATAAAGATATAATATTATACGTTAATTATTACTGCTAAGAATACAATAATATAAAAACTTTAAAATAAGTACTTAGGTATTTTTTTACCTTAGTGCTAGCTTTTATTATATTAGGTTTGATTATACTAGGCTCGGCTATAAAGGTTTTAGTTGAATTAGTTTTTATTAAGTTAAATATAATTGTACTAAGCTTGATTATAAAGGTTTTAATTGGAATAAATTCAATATTATTAGCTTTTATTGTGTTGGATGTAATAGTGCTGGGCTCGGCAGCGAAAGCTTTAATTAGATTAGTTTTTGTTGGATCGGATTTAATAATACTAGGCTCGGCTGTAAAAGCTTTAATTAAATTGGCTTTTATTAGGTCAGATATAATTATACTAGGCTTAATCGTAAAGGCTTTAATTACGAAAAGCTAAATAGCGGGGGTTTAATTATAGCGGGTTAGATCTTAAATACCTATTAAAAAAAGGGTTGGCGAAAAATAGATGCGGAGTTAGAAAATGGCTAGGGATTATATAGCTAGTTAGGCAAAGCTTAGTGCTGCAACGCTTGCTGCCCACTAGCGGATTAGATCTCCACCTTACCACACCTGCCTACTTTTTACACCTGCTTACTTACTTTTTTCCTCTGTTGCTACTTATTTAAGCCTTTGTCTTTACGCTTAATAAACCACTCTTTTTACTTACTTACTTATATATTTTTTAAATGCTTTACCTACTACAAACCTTACGCTTTAAAAGTATTAACACTTTGCGTCTTATCTCTAACCCTCCTTCTACGTGCTTAGTTTAGCCCTCGTTGTTTTAAGCAACCTTGATCTTTAAATACGTTATCTCCAATTTACCTAAGCTTCTCTTACAACTAGGTTTACAAAGCACGCTACAGCCCCTCACGTTCAAACTACCTACAAACTAAACAAAGTTTCTACTGCTATAACCTTCAGCGTCTAAACCTATCGCCAGTACTGTTTCGAGCCTCTGCCCCGTCAATTATAACGCAGTTCCACGTATATTTAGTGCGGCTGTTATAACCTACCGCCTCTGGTGCACCTTAAAAATATCGAGCTTAAGCTAGCCGGTACTACTTATAGCCCTCTGCTCTAGATGCAACTTAGCTTTTATTACTAAAGGACCGGCAATAGCGATTAACTAGGTTACCAACCATATCTAGAAAGTCATAGTCGCAATAGTAGTTTCATAAAGCTGCTTTATATTAATTATATAACAAGTGCTTATTTCTTTTATTTACTACAGGACTAAAGAATTATTTATTATCCTTTTTAATAATAATCTAGCCGAAGAGCTACAACGCCCTGCTGCTGTCCTCGAGGCGTACGGGCTCTCTATTAACCCCGCCCACGTTCTCACCCACCGCGTTAACTACCGCGCCAACGGTTAGGACAACTATAAAGATTTAATTACGAGATATTTAGCAGCTGCCCGCCAGCTGCAGCAACAAGCTCGAAACCACCAAATAAACATGCCTCGCTTTTATACCAACTTTATTGCTGCTTTCTTAACCTAAAAACAGTAGTTAAAAATAATATTTATCCAAGCTTAGATTACCTAACATAAATATAAAGTTCCAGATCCGGCATAGCTACAAACTATAAAAACTATAACATAAATTAATTGCTTTTCTCAAGCCAACTAAAATAATTTAAATACTTTAATCATCTACTCATCACATAAATTAAAACATCATTAAAATACACCCCCTTTTTTTATTGCTTCAAAATTCGAAACCTTTATTCCCGGTATACAATTAATAACAAACTTAACATTATAACACCTTATATAAACATCTAAATAAAGGTTAGCAGCACGCCGTAACCATAACACACCCTAGCATTATTATATCCTAATACATCAGCAATAGCTAGTTAATACTATTCATTTCTTAAATACTTATTTCCATTTCAGTTAAATCGATTAAAGTAAGCTTAACTTTACTAGCTATAATACTTCACTGCTAACATTACCTTACAAATAGCATAAGTTGTATAACATACTGCCGCAATAGGTTCATTTTTCTTAGACAGCTAAAATATAAAACTATAGTGAACTTAATACCGGTAAAATATACAGCATCTAGGTCATTATTAGGGCTTACGCTAAGTACTATAATATATACTAAGATATAAGGGTAAACTACGCTGCTTTTAATAAATTAATTATTCCCCCTTGCCCGCGGTATTTTATCTATAATAATTATTAAGCAAAAAATAAACAAGTTTATAATTCATAGCAATTATATTATACTTAGTATTAATAAATACTTGGACGGGATACTTGTACCCTTTTATATCGTAATACATAAAATAACTCCTTAAGCTTTATACACTTCTAACACTCCTGTTTAAAAAGATACTATATAGACTGGTAATAACATTTATATATAAAAGAGCGGTTATCTCCTGCGGGCTTTAGCGTTTTTAATGTTAGTAAGTTATAAGTGCAGCAAATCTGCTCCCGCGACACCGTTAAGGGTCAGCTCCCGCTGGACTAATGTCTTACTTTTTATATAGCGTAATAATAAAACAGTAGCTGCAGCTCCCTCAGGTCCGCCCGAATACCAGAATACCGCAAGAATTATTAAAGCAGTCCTATCAAAAACGTCCAACTACCCGTACCACCATCAAAAGAGACCATAGGTTGGTTCAATCGGTTTACTACTAGAATATTAAACTCTGGGATCGGAAGTACCACGGCACTTTTCTTTTTACTATCGCCTAGTAAAATTCCTAATCTAGCCTCTTCGCCCTAAAACAACAGCTATTTCAAAAATATACTATCTAATCAACTTACTAACACCTTTACTTTCTATAATCTTCCGTTATCTAATTCCAAAAGCGTCAAAAACAGCAATAAAAAGCATATTTATCTTTAAGACTTTTTAAACATAACTAATATTAAACCAGGCCAGGACTACTACACTTAAGCCGGTCTTTAAATAAAAAAAACCTTTAATTACTTATCCATTTATCGCTGTATTCACTTAAATAATTAAGGAACTTATTAATTAAAAAAAAACAATTATAAATTTATACCAAAACAAAAAAAATAAAAAAACACAATACTACCCTTTATCTCTTTAAGTTATTATAGCCCTGTACCCCTTATTTATTTCCCTGCATAAATCCCCTCGCTACATATAAAAAAGAATATTAATAATTTACTTCAGCTACCCGTGCTACTTTAGTATCTAGCTTATAGAACTAACTACCATGAAATAAAAACATACCCAAATACACAGCATTTAAAAAGATGCCCTTTAAAATAAAAAAGATTTTTTTTAAAGCGGTATATTATTACTAGTGCTTGCATTAACTCAATATTAAAACTTTACTAACATATAAATTTACCCCGTACTTAAAAGGCATTATCAGCAGTAAAAACATATTAACTTGTACTAATCTTATTAAAAACTAAAAAAATACACCTTAAAAAGTTAAAAAATTATACAGGAAATAAAAACAAAAATATTTAAAAAAAACCCTCCTTAATCTTATTAAACTTTATCCTTTCTTTTTTCTTAGCTTGTAATATATATATTAGTTTTCTTTTAACTTAATAAAACCTTTTTTAATTTTAATACAAATTAAGATCTTGATTTTTACTAGCCGAGGTAGCTAAAATAGTTAATACCGAGCAATTTCTTTAAGCTGCGAACCTTTAATTAAGAATTTTATCGGGCTATTTTTCTTATTAATATCCTTATTGCAGTAAAACTTGCATACACCTTGTTATAAATATCTATACTAAGTATTACTCTTATAATATTTATAATATATCTAGATAATAAAATAAATATAGTTGCTGCAAGCGCCACTATAAAATTCACTTAACTAGTAATTAAAAAAAAGCCATATTCCTGCTTAAGAGTTGCTATTTAAATTAAAGAACTAACATATACATGATCTGCAAGCAACTAGATTAAGCGCGCCTATTACTTAAACAGCCAGGGCTTCGGCTCGGGCTGGTTAATTAAAAATTATAAAAAAATAATTACTAAAAGGACCGCTATAATAAAATTCCACATAAAAAAATATTATAATACTTTTTATTAGCGCAGCTAATAAAACATTAACTATATTACTCCTTGCACCTAAAACAGTTAAAAAATTAGGATTAATATATTACTAAACATATTAACCTTTAGCAGCACTATTAAATACTTCCACTTAAAAAAATCGGAAAGCTTAATAAAAAATTAATTAAAAAAAGCATAATAAAAATAAACTTAAACTAATTAGTAAAAACTTACCTGCTTATATTTATTAAAAAAAAAAAAATTATTATAACAATTAATAAAACTAGCCTAAATATAATAAATAGCTTAAATATTAGCAGCTTCCTTAATAACTACAGCAGGCTTTAATATTATAGAATTAGCAAAATAAAAGCTATTAACATTAATTACTACAGCTAAAGTAGTTAAACTAATACTAAGTAAATTAAAGGAGCTAAAAATAATATTTAACCGAGGTAACAATAATATAGCCCTTTTTATATAAAACAAATAACAAATAATATAATTATCCATCTTATTTAATAATATAGCCGCAGGCTTAATAAGAAAATAGCCATGCAGTAATTCTTTCTAACCAAACTACTTTTAAATAAAATAAATAAAGCGTTGCTAGTAATATTAAGGATTATAAAATACCACATTTACACAAAATAACAATATTAATATACGGATATTAAACTTGCTAAAAATAATATAACAGAAAAAATGCTGTAAAAAAAAGGTAATAATAGTTAATAAAATAATAATAAACAAGAAAAAAATACATTAATTAAAAAGCAACAGGACTAGATTATTTATAATTATTAATATAAATATAAAAGAAAAAAAAAGAAAAAAAAGCAGTTAATTTAAAAAGGTAAAAACTTGCAACCTACTTTAAAAACGCCCTAAAAAATCTTTATATCTCTTCTTTCTTTCTTTCTTTCCTTTTATACCTGCTTAAAATAAGTTTATTTCTTTTAACTAATAATAAATATATAATTAAATCACGTTAAAATTAAATCAAATTAAAAAAAAAAAAGGTTATATAAATAATTAAACACACTTAAGCACTTTGCTAAATTCTTTCTATAAAAAAAAATAAGTACATACTTAAGTACTTAAGTAATTAATTCCCCCTTTAAAAGTCTGCTTTTACTACTTACTTATATATTTATATAAAACTGTAAAATTTTTTAGTTTAAATTATTTAGTCTAGTATAATATATTTTTAAGTTCGATTAAATTATATTAATTAGCTATTTTTAATCCGTATTATTATAATAACTTTTAGCCCGGTTCCCCTGCTTTACAGCAAGCTATAAAACATTAAAGACTTTTTTACTTACTTATATAATAATAACCCTATTTTAAAAATGTTTTAATCCTTAGCTGAACTGTTACTGCTCTTTATTTTTAAAAAGCTAGTCTTATATACCCTTAAAACTAGAGGAAGTTTTTTTAATAGCAGAGTTTAGCCACTAAAAATAAACAAGTAAATATTTTAAAAAATTCTTACACTAGGATTAATCAACACTTTTTTAAAAAAGAAGCAAAAAGAATAATTAAGCACTACTAAAATAACTGCCCTTATTAATGCCGTATTATTCGACATAAGTCCCTATGTTTAGCCAGAGGGACTATTCGGGTGGATATTTATATATAATAATAAGCACAAGTTTTTCAGCAAGGGTTTCTTAAGCGTATTTTTAAAATATTTCAATAAAGATACAGAATTCGGAGTATTTAACAGACTACGTGCAACCTCTAAAAAGGGCCGCAGTAACCACTAGTTTTTAATAATCTACGATGTTAAAAAACAAGTCCTTTACTTCCTGGATTTATTACCCGGCGAGAAAATAATAGCTGTATATAAACAAGCTCTTCAAGTATTTCAATAGATCTAGGGGGAAACTTTTACTAAAGAGATGCCTAGACCTACTCGAGGTGTCACGCTGCCTTTATTTGTTCAACAGGATAGCTGGAGTTGCGGCTATTTATACAGCATACATATATTTATAATCTTTCGCCTTCCTAAAGTTTATTTAAAAAAGATTAAAAAGGCAAAAGGCATACTTATAAAATTAACAAAACCTTAGTTTTCTTATATATTCAAAAACTTTAAAAAGTACATCGGGGTTTTTAGCAAACTATTAATATTTTCAGGAACATTATCTATATAGCTAGAAATCAAACAAGGCAACTAAGCGGATATTTATATATTGATCAAAAATATTTACGAAAACAATAACCCCTAATATAACGAAGTCCTGTTTAGTTCCGAATACCCTTCTGCTGACCAAATCTAGCTACCAACAATTACCCCCTTTTTTAATACTTATTATCGAGACCATAAACAATATATCACTACACGCCTTATTCCGTTGCCTTTTGATCAGTCTAGCTGGGTCGGAAACCACATCGGGGCTCGCGTAATTAACAGCATAATCCGATACGTTAAACATACGTGGGCTAACGCTACAGACGTTAGTGCCTTCTTTAACCTTGTTTTTCGGCCGTTTAATACTATTATTATATACGAGTTATTTTTTAGTCTTTTCTACTAACCCGATAAAGCATTCAAGGAAAACATGCGATTACTTATAGCTATAAGTAATATCTAATAAGTAATTATTAAAAGGTATAAGGGCAGCAGTAAATCAGAACCAAATAACTATTTCTATCTATCTATCGTTAATAAACTAAAGTTAGTTGTTTATTTTATTAACTCTGTGCCTGGGAATGCCAAGAAATATACCGATTACGTATATAGTTATCAAGCCTATATACTCGGACTTATTTAGACAGTATAGCGGCGTAATATCTCTATGGATACGCCTCCGCCTGTTCGTGGCATTAACCTACCTATATACGTACAAACGAACAACTAGAGTTGCGGGTTCTGTTGCGTTTTACATATTGCCATACTATTTAAATACCCGCATTTACTTAAAAATAACCCGCACTTTAGACAGAAAGGACAACCTATTAACCGGGTCCTTAATTACGTACTAAATAAACTAGAGCTTTATACTAGCATACGAGTATTAGACAATAATAATCAGCCTATAGGGAACATAGTAGTTCCGGTATATTAGTTATATTCTAAATTATCACCATTTAGCCTTAAACATAAAAAAACTCTAAGCACATTAAGCGCGCTTAAATCAAAAGTTTCACAAATATTTTAATAAACTACTAGCTATAAAAAGCAGCTACCTCCTAACTATAATATTATAAGATATTTATTAAAGGACATTTATAATTAAATTATTAATATACACAATACCTGCCGCCCCCCTTTTAATCCTTATCAAGAGTCATACTATATCTAACAACAACGTATAAGTAATTAAACGCCCCAGGTGTTCTAGAAAAAGGATATATTCCGAGATGTAGCAAACCAACTAATACCGACTTTCCCCAGGGGGTGGGTAAGTTGGGATCACTATAATTCCCACATATTTTTAATTAATTAAGCCAACGTAAGCGAAACAGCTAATTGCAAATACAGTCGAATTAAATTAAACAACCGTCGTAGTTAGGGAAATAACTTAATAGAACTAAATATAAAAACTAAGAAATCACACGAACAAAAGCACAAGGATTAAATTGCGTTATTATTATCTAGGTCTAAGGATACAGGTGCATAATTAATAATCAGTACATATAACAGGTTTATATATTATAATAATTCTTTTCTTTTTTTCGATTTTAAAAAACATATACACAACTTTATTCAATTAATTAATACACCTCTCCTTTTAATACATAACTTTAACTTTATTAACCTAAGCCAATAATATAATTAAACAAGGTAAATAGGGTTAAAAATATCAAGCCTTTCCGTAAATAGTACTGCTCCTGGTCAGCCAAATAAACGTTGTTTATATAAGCCCTTGTATAAAGAAAATAAAGACTAGAGATCATAATACAACTAAACATGGCCTTACCTTACCGCGATCTTATACCAGCTTATCCACGTCCCTGTAGTTATCTCTTCGCTAGGGTCTAAGTAAATATAAAGTTATCGATATAGCTAACTGTTAATATTTAATAAAAACAAACAAGTTTATCGAGCTATTAAATATAGTTGATACAAATACCAGGGCCAGGGCCATCGGCGTTTTAAGAATAGACCAAACAAGTAGGCAAGCTCGTATTAGCTTCAATAAAACGTTAAAATTTTCAACCTATAATTAATTAGTTATAATCAGATAAAGAAATAAAAGAGAGCTTACTTAACGAGACCGGATAGCCTGGAGCCCCAACTACAAGACCACTACGCTCGTAAAAAAGGGCCTTTTCTTAGTACCCGTGGTCTAAACCAGCAGCTCGCCGATAAAGCTAGTCAGTATAGTGGCCAGGCTATTAATAATATTCGTAGTAAGTCCGTATTAAGTTGCACCGGTTAGCAGCAAGCTTATAGTTACGAAAGTTAATTACTATTTAGCTGTTAAAAACGGTGAACAGGATACTCGTGCTAACGCTGCTAAGTAAACAGCCTAGGAAGAGCAGGGGCGTTACGGGCACGACGGTTATAAACCACAATACTGCGTTTAGCACACAGTATACTATATAGTACGGCTTCTAGTTATACTTATTGGATAATACCCCTACAAAGTATAAGGTCCTAGCTGTTGTAACGAAGTTGGTCATGTATAGGTTTAGGACTATACCGGGCGGTAAGCTGTACTTATATTAGTAAAACAAGAAAAAGCAGGGCCCTTGTCTTTTAATATAAAATATTGAATTTTTAGTATTTGCGCTTTTTTCCTGTAACTAGTCCGCCGCTACAGCTATAATATAAGCCTTTTACTAGTATACAAAAGGGTGTTTATCCTTATGCGTAAAGAACTTAGGGACCTCCGGCTAATAAAGCTAAATTAACAAAATAAAAATAATAAAGCTTAATGGACTAAAAATATACAGCGGTATACTATATTTATAATTTTAAAGTATTTAATTAGCTGTATTATTTTTTTTATTGCTATACTATTATTTTTATTTTACGTTTTTAACCCTATTAATACTTTTTTATTATATTATAACCTTTTATATATTTATTGTATTAATTTAATATTATTATATTACTAGTATTAACCTTTTATTTATTAAGCAAATTAACTAAATATAATTAAAAATAATAAAAATTATTCAACTTAATTTATTTTTTTCTAAACTATTTAGCTAAATATTTAATACTTAGTTATATAAATATTTATTAATATATTTTTAAGTAGTAAAGCGTAACTATTAATGCTTTACTTATTATAGCAGAATTAAAAATAAAAAAGGTTATTTTATTTAATCCCTGCTTTTTTTAATATCTTTACCTAAATGCTTTTAATTTATTTAAATATTTAGTTATATAAGTACCTATAGTAATATTTAATGCTTAGTTACATAAATGTTTATAAATATATTACTTAAATAGTAAAGAATAATTATTAACGCTTTATATATTCTAGTAAAATTAACTGCTTTAACAGCCTTATCCTATCCCTTAAAAACCATATTCCTTATATTTAAAGACCTAGTTAAATGTTTTTTTATAGCTAAATATATATTATAAATATAAGTTACAATTATATATCGGCGTAACTTTAACTTTATAAGCTTAAATAATTAAATACTATTACTTACTATTTCTTTTAATTTATAACATATATAAAATATACCTACAATAAATTTTAAGCTGTAGGACCGATTTTATAGTATAATATTAGTATTAAAAAAAAACCCGAGGGGCGCTGCAGTAAAAGAGGTGACTATTTCAGCGCAGTACTTAAACTAAAGCTTTTTTGCTTTGCTATTTACTTATAGCTATAAGTTAAAAAGTATTAGTTCTGCTAATTTCGCGATAACCTTTTTTATAAATTATAATATATAAATACTGCTATTATAAGTATTGTTTTAAATTAGATATTTTATAATTATAACTACGTTAGTTTTTAGCAAAAATAAAGCATTATAAACCAAGCTTATAATTTCTTGAACTCTTATAATAAATAGTTCATAACTAGACTTATAATTTATACTATTTTTTTAAAAGTTTTAAAGCTGGATATTTACTGGTTGCTAATTTTAAGTAAATAAAATCCAGTAGTTATTATTAATTAAACAAAAAAATAAGATTATCTAAATATTAAGCAAAAATAATTTCGGAACAAACAGCGAAATAGTTTTAATAGTATATAAAATATTAACTACTTTATAAATTATACTTGCTATACGTTTTAAAATAAATATTATATAATTATTTAATACTAATTTTATTAGATCAAAAAACTAGGTTTAATAGTAAATATATTTTAAATAAAAGTTATATATATTTTTAAAAATTATAAACTGTTTATATATAAAACCTTTAAACAGATTATAAACTAAACATTTACGGACTAAAAAGCTTATAACTATAACAAAATAATCTTTACTGCCTACAGCTATAAAATAAAACTCCGTAGTAACTATAGCACCAGCTAAATTAAATTTAATTAAATAAAACTAAATAAAAAATAACTAAACCTATTATATATACCGCGTAATAGCTCGATATTTTTATCGCTTACATTTATTAATTTATTACCTTTTATTTATACGCCGGAATTTAATTAACGCTTAAATATCTTTTTTAATTTCAGCTAAAGTTTTATAGTTTTATTAAATATTAAATTAAATAAAGTTAGCATCTATTAGTTTCAAAAGCCGGCGTAATAATTCTTGCAGTAAGGTTTTTTATAGTTATTAACATATAAATTATTATTATTTAAAAACATAGCAGGGTCAGTAGAGTTAAAAAAAAAAAAAGGTTATATAGTATTTTATTTTTATATATTAATAAACATCTAAATATAAACAACCTATAAAACCCTAAAAAACTTTAAAAAAATAAGCTTTTTATTTATAGTTTTTATTAATATTAATAAACTAATAATAATTATATTATTAACTAAATTAAGTTTAATTAAATAAAGCTAAATAAAAAATAACTAAATATATTATATATACTATATAGTAGCCCGACACCTTTTTTATTACCTATATTATTTCTGTCCTCTAGGTTAAAAAAGACTATAGTTTTAAACAACTAATATTATAATAAAACCTTATTTTTTTAACACAGCTAAATATTTAACGTTCTAGCTGCTACCTCGATATCCCGTAGTTTATAATTAAAAATTAAAAATACTATACTATTTAAACCTTTATATTCAAAATACGTAGTATATATAGCTTTAAATAAAATTACTAAGTTTTTATAATCTAACTTTTTTTAGTTAGCTGGTTTATTTTTCTTAGGCTCCGAGGTAATAATAAGTTTTTTAAACAAACTAAAAAAATTTTATAACTTAGCGGCCTTATTTCTAAACATTAAATATAACATACTAATATTAAAACCAAAGTGCTTAATAATTTATTACTATAATATTTTTTTATTTTTTCTAATAAGTAATTTTATTATATTTAATAAGCTATAAATATAATATATTATAATAATTATTATATTATTTAATAATATTAATTTTAATAACTATACTACTAATAGAAATATAGTAATAGTTTAGTTTTTAAATTTATAGTTATATATAGCTTCAAGAGTTTCTTAAATACTTTTTTTGCTTTAGCTGTCCATATTATTAAATTATTTTATAATATTTACAGCTTTTTCCTTAATTATTTAAGCTATATATATAACTAATAAAGTTCGGCGGTATTATTAGTAGTAATAGTAAATTTTGCTAAGGGCTGCTTATTAAATAATTAATATTTAATAAATAAAAAATAAAAAAAAAAACCAGATATTAATAATATAAAAGTTATTAAAAAAATAAATCTTAAAATAAATTAGTATATTTTAAACGCCTAAAAATATAAAATAAATACTTAGCTCGCGAACTAAATAAATAATAAATATTATTAAATAAAAAATATTATAAAATATACTATTAAATACTTTAAATAAGTAGTATAAAAAATAGTATAACTAAGTACCTAAGTACATACTACTATATATATATATATAAGTATATAAATACCTTAGTTCTTAAATAAACAGCTATAACTATTACACTACTATATTTATTATAGCTATAAATAAAAAATAATAACTATATTTTTTTTTAAATAATTATTAATATTAAATACTTAAATACTTAATTATTATTATATTAAATAATATTAATCCTAGTTAAATAACAGCAAATATTGTTTTTAATATAATAGTTTTTATATTAATTAGCTAAATAAAGCACTTAAAGCTATTTAAATCAGAACTTTTATACTACTTAAAGTTAAAATAGCATGGTTAATACTAAACACCAAAACATAAAGTTATAATTACCTATATATAGTTTTAGCTATTAGTATAAACACTGGTATATATAAATTACAGCATAAAAGCAGTATGCCGAATTGCACCTTTTTTATTAAAAACTGTTTAAAGATCCAGCGCCCAGGGCTAGTTAAAAAAAAGCTTAATTATTCGTCTTTTACCTATCTTTTACACCTTCTACTTTTATATTTAGTTACTAGACCTACCTATAAATTTTTAACGTCACGCTTTAGCTTACTAAGCCAAGCAGCCAATAATCCTTTACTAATATTCTAATAAACTTAACTTTAAAACTAAACCCGGGTTAAAGCCGTAAAACACCACATTTACCTCCTTATGCCGTGCTTTTACCTCGAACCGCTACAGTTCCCGCTTACAGCAGTAAACCCCCAGCGCTAAAATTACTCCATATTAACTAAATTACAGCTAACCATACATCAAATTTTAAACATAGCTCTAATTTTTAAAAAATCTTTTATTTTTTAAGCCCTGCTACTTACCTGCTCTTTAAAAATACTATCGCCAACTTCCTATTATAAGCTTTTCTATTACTACAAGCTTTTACCTACACTTAACACTTTTCTACCCAAAACTTTAATAAAATAATATAATTCCGCGTATTTTAACATAGTTATCACAGCATATATTATTTTACTGTAAGTCTTTCTTTTTATAATAAAAAAGCCCGCTATATAAAGCGTTATATTTTATATACTTATTATTAACTAATAATATTTAACAGTATTTATATTTAATAAATAGTTCGGCTAAATAATTAAACAAATAAATCCTACCTGTTCCTTTGTTAAATTACGCGCTAGTTATTACTTATCTTCTTATATAATTATAAAATAAGCCTAGATTAAACCTTGCTAACCGCTGTTCTTAAGACTAGCTTGTTTTCTAGCCCAATCTCCCTTTTGCTTTATTATATACCTAGCTCGTCTAGCTCTAGAGGACTTATCTAATATAAAACGCTCTAGGATAAATTTCAAGTTAATCAGGGCCGCCTAGGGTAACCTAGGCAGCAAGCAAAAAACATACTGCGATATAATTAACGTGTTGCACAGAAAAAAAGTTTAAAAAATTTACATCCAAGCTATTACCAATACATATATTACTAAGAAATTAAATACTCCTGCATTTACAAACACCGAGCAAGATAATACTATATATAAAGCTGTCCGGTATTTTATAAAAATACAAAAAGTTTATAAGATTTCGCCTTGCTTAAAGCAGTTAATTGGCCCGAAAAAACATAAAAATCTTATTAAAACTTATATTACTAAAAAAAACTAGTATTAAATAAAACATTACAACCCTTTTAACTTTTACCAGTAATTATTTTACCAGTTATAGCAAATAAAAAATATAAAAAAAGTTTTATACTTAAAGAATATTATAAGTTATATATAAAATAAAATCCGAATAAAAATATAACCTGCCTTTTTATAAGTTTAATTCAAACTAATAATTATATCTAATATATTTATATATATATTTAAATATATATAACTATACCTAAGTATATATAGCTATATTTTTTTTGTAGGTGCTAAGTATATAGTTATTCCGTATTAAGTACTTTTTTTAATTCCTTGCAAAAAATAAGCATTGCCTATTTTTAACATTACTTTTATAAATCAATTAATACTTATAGGCATAAAATACTACATATACAACTGCCTACCCGGCACCTAGTTTTAACCTAATATTTAAATCAAACAATACTATTTCATATTCCCTACGTTTATTACTTCATCTACGCTATTTATAAAAAAGATCTAACATTATATACCTACTACGTTTAGCGCTACTAATACAGCATAGCACTAATTACCAGTAATACAAAAAATACGCTTACCGCTATAAGCAGCAATAATACCAAAAAAATACGCCAGCTTTTCAATATACTACATTTTAGCCGTTAGATTATTACAATCGTAAAAACTAGTATTTTTATTGCTACAGGACGCACGTCTACCCCCCCGCCTCTCCTTCCTCTTAGATTTATTTGTTTTATTTTAAGCTAACATTAATACTATTTAGCAGTGCTTATATTTCAAAAAAAAAACAGGATTTTATCTCTTACCTTAACTATAAATCGAAATATTTTTAATTATAAATAAATAACTAAAACAAGCGAGAACTTATTATAATTTTATAATAAAATAAAAGATTTTTAGATATAAAGTATAGCCGTAACACCTATATTGTTTTATTATTTTTTATAATTTTTTATATAAAATAAATAGCTATTGCAGCTATATACCTAAAATATCAATAGTTTAAAAATAATTCTACCGGGGCTAAAAATTACTACGCTTTTTTATACTAATAATTATAATAACTAGTTAAAAATAGTTTAACTATATAAGAGCGTTTATTATTTAATATACTAATAATATTATTCTACAACTAAAATTAATAATAAAAAATATAATATTAAAAATAACAACTTTTTATAATATATTAATAAAATTTATATAAAAATTAAACTATAGCTTTAATATTAAAAACTTAGTATATTTATACTACGTGTTTTTTTATATAATTAAAAATTTATATATAATAATAAAAAAATTATTTATATAATAAATATTAATATAGCTTTAAGCTATAATATTATTATTATAATAAATATATTTTTAAAACTAGATTTAATTTATAAAATTATTAAAAAGTTTATAATATAAAATTAAATTTATATATAAATAAGTTTAATTTAACTTGTTTTAAAAATTTATAAATATTTTAATTATATAATTAAAACTAAAGTTAAAAATATTATTTTTAAAATAACTTTTATTTTAATATTTTTTAAAACTAAGTATTAATATTATTAAATAGTTTAATAAAAATAATTTAATATTTACTATTTTTTTAAATATAATAAATTAATTAAATTATTAATTAAATATAATTATAATATTTTTTTTTAAAACTAAATTATTTAATAAAATTAAAATATAAATAATATTATATTATATAATAAAAAAAATATATTAATAATATATAAACTAAAAATAATAAAATTTTATATTATTAATATTTAAAATATATATTAAAAAATTATAATTTAATATTTTATATATTAAATAATAAGTTATTTTTTATTAATATTTTTATTTATTATTTAAATAATTAATAATTATATATAATTTTAAAATAAAAATATTAATATTATTATAAAATTAAATATAACTATATAAAAATAAAACTTATTTAGTTATTTTTTTAATATTATATTAATAATTTATAAAATTAAACGTTTTAAAAATTAATACTACTAAAATTTTAATAATTATATATTAAAAATTTAAAGCTTTAAAAATAAAAATTTAAATTATTTATTTTTAATTAAATATTATTTATTAATAAAACTATATTATAAAAATAAATTTAAAAAATTAAAATAAAAGTTTATAATATTATTAAAAAAATAAAAACTAAAAAAAAAATTTTTAATATTTAATTTTTTAAAAATAATATTATTATATTAATAAATTAAAATTTATTTAATAGTTTAATAAAATTTAATATATAATTTATTAAATTTTATAATAAATTTATTTTATAAATTAAATTTTATAAAAAAATATTAAAAATTTTAATAAAATAAATTAAATAATTTTATAAATTATTTAGATTTTAGTCACGGCTGGGACCCACTTTAGGTGATCACGTGACCCCACATCACGTGACTGCACGTGACTGCAGGTCACCTGACGTGGCCCCACCGCACACACTGCCACACAACCCACCTGTATAATATTTACCTGCGCGCCCCGCGCGTTCTAGTTAGCTTTTCTTTCTTTTTCTTCATCTGTAGATTTTTACGCAATACAGCACCTATTTGGTGAAGCCCTGCTTTCATCCGCGTGCCAAGTGTCATTATTTTTATATAAAAAAGTTTATAATTTATAAATAAAAATTAAAAAAATAAAAAAATAAAATAAATAAAATAATAAAAATAAAAAAAATAATAAAAATTTATAATAAATATTTAATTATATTATATATATAATAAATATTAAAAATAATAATATAAAATAATTTATAATTATAATTATATTTTATAATATTTAATAAAAATTATAAAAAATATATATTATATTAATAAATAAAATTTATAATAAATAATTAATTATAATATTTAAATTTATTTAATTTATTTAAATTATATTATAATAAAAATTAATAATATTAAATATAAAATAAAAAAAAAATAATTAATAATTTTATAAAATAAAAATTTTTAATATATATATAAATTATTATAAAAAAATAAAAAAATTATTATATATATATATAAATTTATTATAATTTTAACTTTTTTAAATTTTATATATTATTTTTAAGTTATAACGTAGTATTAACGTATTATATTATTAAACCTTTACGCCAGGGCGCAGCGTGGCGCAGCGCAGCGCAGCGTAACCCCCCCCCTCGGCGCAGCGCAACGCAGCGTAACCTTTTTATCGGCGCTGCGCTGTACTACGTAGCGTAATTAACCTGTATAAAAATAGTATAAATAACTAAGATATCTCGGTTTTTAAAATATATAAATTTTTTTTAAAAATAATATTAATATTAATTTTATAAATAAATAAATTAAAATTATTTTTAAATTAATATATTTATATATATTATTATTAAATAGTTTATTTATATTAAATAAAATAAATATATTATTAAATAAATATATAAAAAATAAAAAAAAATTTTATAAAAAAATAATAATTTAACTATTATATATAATATATTATTTAATTAATTAATATTTATATTTATATAAATAAATTTATATAAATATAACTTTTTAAAAATTATATAATAAATTATTTAATTTTATTTATAATAAAAAATTATATTTATTATTTATTTTAATTATAAAATTTTAATATTAAATATAATTATTATTTATATTTTTTTAAATTTAATATTTTATTATTTATAATTATTATAATTTAATTTTTTAAATTAAAAATATAAATTTTTTTTTTATTTTTAATTATTATAAATATTAAAATTAATATAATTAATATTTTAATATTTAAATATAATTAATAAAACTAGTTTAATTTTTATAATTTATTATTTATAATTTATAAAGGTTTTTTTTTTAAAATATTATTATAACTAATTAAAAAAAACTTTATTTTATTATTAAATTAATTTATTATTTTATTTTATATAATTTTTATTTTTATATAAATTAAATAAGTTAATAAAATAATTAATAAATATATTTATTTTTTTAATATTAATAATTAAAGTTTTATTAATAGTTTTTTAATTTGCTGCTTAGTTATTATTAATTTTTTTTTTATATAGTTTTTTTTTTTATTTAAAAAAAACTTTTTTATTAGCTTGGTTTTTAGTAGTATTATAAATAAAATATATAAATTATATAATCTTGTTAATTTTGGCTTAATTAATATTAATAAAATTAATTTTTTAAAAAATATTAATAATATATTAAAAATTAATACGTTTTAAAAAAATATTATTAATTTTAAAAAAACTAATAATAAAAAAAACACTTTAATTAAAAGTTTTAAAAAATATAACGCGCTTGTTTTAAAATTAACTAGCTAGCAGGATAAAAATAATACTAAGCGTAAAAAAGTCTTAAAAAGCCCAGGGGCGAAAAGTTTTACGGATTTTTTTAAGCTTAGGTTTATTTATAGCGGGAT
>MU383992.1:0-98730 GCA_022495065.1 Xylaria telfairii | reverse complement strand
TTTATTTTTTTAATTTATTATTTTTAATTAATAAAATATAATTATTTAAAATTAAAATAATAAATTATTTTTAAAATATTTAAAACTAAAGTATAAATAATAATAATAAAATAACCGGAATAACTAAACTAGTTATTTTTTATTATATTAATTATTTAAATTAAAGTGATAATTAAAGCTATAAGTTTTATATAATTATTATTTTTATTAATATATTTTAAAATTTTAACTAAGCTTATAAATTATATATTTAAATAAAAACCTTAAGGTTTAAAAACGTTTTATAACGTATTAATTTATTTATATAATATATTTAAAAAATAATATAATAAAAAGTTTATAAAAAATAATTATTAATTATTAAAAAGTTATAAAGTGTTTTTATTTTTAAAAATAATATTATTATTAAAAGTTATTTATAGTTTTATTAGTTTAAAAAAATAAATTATTAATAATTTTATATTTTTTATTAAAATTTAAATTTAAATATTTTAATATTTATAAATAAATAAAATAAAGCTTAAAAAATTAAATTTATTTTAAATTTTATTAATAGTTTAATAAATATATATAATAAAAAATAATATAATAAAAAGAATTATTAATTTATATTTAAAATATTTTATTGTTTTTTTTTATTAAGAATATTTAAATATTTTAAAATTATTATAAAAAATAATTAAAAACAGTTTATTAAAAATAATAACTTAAAATATTTTAATAAAATATAAAATAAAAACTTTAAATAAAAATATAATTTAAGTTTATTTTAATTTATAATTTTTAAATATAATATTAATAATATTTATTAAGTTATAATTATAATAAATTTTATAAATAAGATTATTTATTATATTATAATATAAAAATATTATTTTAAAAAAATTTAAAAGGTTTTAAATAAATTTTAACAAGCTTAGTAATATTTAAGCGATATATTTTTACTAAAACAATTTATTATATTTTTATTTATTTTTTAAAAAAATAAATAAAATTACGGACTTTTTAATATTTTTAATATATACTATTTATTTAAAGATTTTAAATATTTAATAATATTATATTAAAATTATAATAGTTTTTATAAAAATTAAAATTTAAAAATATATAAACTAGTTTAATTTATTATTTAATATTTAAAAATAAATTTATAAAGTATTTTTTAATTAATATTAATAAAAAAAAAATACTGTTTTTATTTACGTTATAACAAGACTTGTAATTATTAAGTTGTTTATTAAAATTTTAAATATTATTAATTAAAAAAAACCTTAAAGTAAAAAAACTAAAAAACCCGGCCCCGGCTTTAGTAAAAAAAAAAAAGCACTTTTATATTGCGGTTATTCTACAAGCTAACAACGCCTTGAAGCAGAAATAATAAACCGGACTTGTTTAAATATTAGATTTTAAAATAAAAAAAAAATATCGAAGCTTTTAAAAAAAAACTTAATATTGCTTAAATTTTTAAAACTAACTTGGTTTTAATCAGCGCTTAAAATACTTTTAAAAACTTGGTTTAAAACTTATTATAAAATATAACAAAAAATACCCAAGCTTATTAAGTTTAACCGTAATAATAATTTTAATATTATTTTTTTATTAATGTTTTTATAATTAACTAATACTTTAAAAAAAGTTTTTTAATATTTTATAAAAAATATTAAACTATTTTATAAATAACTAAATAATTATTAAATAAATATAAAACAATGTTTTATATTTATATATTTAAATATTTAAAAAAAATAAGCTTAATATAAACAAAGTATAAAAGCTTTTAAAGCTGTTTAAAAAAAACCGCTACTATAAAAAACTAAAAAAAAAAAAAATAATTTAATAAAACTAAATAAATAAAAAAACTTAATAAAAAAGTAAAAAAGCTAAAAAAAAAAATCTTTTAATTAATAAAACATAAAAAATATGTTTTTTTACAGCTGTTATATTATATAAAAATAATTAAAATAAGCTAAAAGCAGCAATAATTTTAACTTGGAATAATTAAAATTGTTGTAATAGTAGTGTTAACTATATACGAGGCTAACACTGGTTACGTGCGAGGCTAATGCTTATTACGTACGAAGTTATCTGTACGGTCGGCAATTGGCGCACCTAACCTAATTAGGCAGGTGGTGTATCTAGGCAGAAAACTCTGCACTATAAGAGATTCTTCGTATAAAGGCATCACTTTCGTACAAATAGCTAAAGAGTAGATCGATATACAGCTATTTATCTCACCCCTTTATTTACGTATAATATTATACCCCCTGGCCATTTAACAAAAATAATATAAATAGTTAAAGTAGATTATTAATATTTTTTTTTATATATAATAAAAGGATTTATATAAAAAAATAAATAAAAAAACATAAAGCTATAATAACTTAAAAAAAAAAAAAAAACACCGCGTTTTTTTATTTTTATTTTTTAATATAAATTTATAATTATGTTTTTTTAATTAACAGGTCTTTTAACTACGCAAGTAAATATTATAATAAGTGGATAAATAATTAAAGGTTTTTTTTATTTTAAAAGCTAGCTTAAATATAAAGTTCCTGGGCTGGTTTATTATTTAAGCAGTTATATTAATAATGTCATTATTACAGGTGGTTATATATCGCACTTGCCATTTATCTTAAATATTAAAACTTTAGCTAAAGTGGGAGCTGTAACTTCCGAACCTGGGTCTGTCTTTATCTTTATAAACTACATAGGGTTGGTTTGAAATAATAGGAAGGACAAGATGTTTAGCACTCAATATATAGAAAGATAAAAGCTAGATGGCAATATAGTTCGTAACCACCAAAGCTTATAGGTCTCCACGTAGTGCTAAAAAAACAACTAATAACAAACTATAATAGGAGTAAGATACCTTAACTAGCAAGCAGGCTACAAGCATTCTTTAGAGGTCGTGTAGGGTGTAAGATGCGTCAAACAAGCACTTGGATGTAGATCATCTCAAACAGGCTATCATATATCGCAATAGGCGATAGAGTATAGTATATTCTGCAAATGAGTTCTACCTTCTCTTCTCTTCTGCTCATATTTGTAGAGGGGCGCAAGGGGTAAACCGCTGAGGAGGAATGCTATGATTAACAGCGATTTTGTTTGTCCGACGCTATTCATCGTAGACATACACAACGCTTTGCATCAACACCACATTTCCCCAAGCCCTTAAACATTCCTAGATCGCCTGCTGAGTAGGCGCAATGTCGCGAGCCGTAAAGCGCAAAATAAATACTCTGCTGTATACACTCTAGATTAGCTAAGAGGGTGCTCTAGAGACCTTTGCGCCACACCAAGTGTTTAAGACTTACCTCAAGCGCAGACTTCCTAAAATGCGGTGTATCAAAGTAGTCTCAGCCACCGGTGTTCAATCACGGCTGTCTCCGCGCGATAATCTGGTTGTATGTTGTTGTCGACCTGGGGCGCAGAGGCAAATGTCTCTCCCTTTTCATGTCTGGTATTGCATGGCCGAGGATCATGTTGGATAGGAGCTAGCCACAAGAATTTGTTGACCGGGTTTTTGTCATTCTCACATGCGGCTGTGTATACGACAGCCGGACCGACAAAACTGAATATAACGGCCATGGTAAATGTATTTTGAACGTCTTGGTTTGCGTAGTATGTGGGCGTCTTAAGACCAATGTCTGGAGAGGAATTGCGAGCAAGATTGGTTGTGGATGATAGGACTGTGAGAGTATAGTTTTTCCCTTTAGTTATCTTTTGCAGCAGTTGTGGAGGAAACCTCAAAAGGCACAAGAGGAGAAATCCATGGCGGAAGTTTAACAGCACAAACACCTCCCATCTCCCTAGTAACCGAGTAGGACCTCCTTTGTTAGATTGAAAAGAGAACACGGATAGTTACTGGTGGGGATAAATATTACGTAGTAGAACTTAAAGACACTCACTGAGTAAGATGGAATAAACACATTAGGCAAGCAAGACCTAATAGGTAATTAACACTTGACAGTTCTGACAATTCACAAGCAACAGAGATTCTACCTAGGGCTTTGCTAGTGTTTCTCCTTACTTTATGCACCACCTTAACCAATTTATAGCCCATCCTAACAAAAGCTCTCGTTTCCCCACTGCGCATCCAGACAGATGTGTGGTGTAGTATCTTCCGAACAGCACTTCACCTCAATTTCGCTCTGTTTCCCGCAACTTTCTTTTGGCTGAATAGTATTTAAAGCCCCTGAACTTGATTTCGAGCCTGACGATCTCATTGAGTGTTTGTCTGATTGATGCAATATTTGCTGCAATAGTTCCTGGCTTGAAAGCTTCCGCCCCTCATCACCTTCTAGAGGGAACTCCATACACGAAGGATGAGCTAAATGGTCCTGGCGAATGTTCTCAGGTGTTTGATCGAGAAGAGGCAAGAAGCTATAACGGCGTAATCCATCAAGTATATTCTCTTTTAAAGATTGGCTCTGGTCACATGGTTCTCTTTCCTTGATTCTTCTATGTGATGCAACTCCGATCGAGCGGCCCAGTCTTTTTGGATGGTCGCCATCGCCCTCTTTAAGCTGAGTCAGCCATTGGCCCTCGTTCTCCTGAATATACGAGTGGGAGTCGTCTGCGAAAGAGGGACAATTCAGGAATGTTGGAGTTGGTTGAGGACTCTCCTCTAAAATTGGGAGTGGGTTGTATAGGCAAACTCCGCTATGGGCGTCAATACCACGATTATAGAGATCTGTGGTCGTTTCTTGGTGTTGAGCTTCTTCATTCTCTATTTCATTGGATAAACCCAGTGGCGTCAACCAGTCATTCGTGCAAGATCTCGATATAAGCCTGGGGAAGGAAGTTATTGGGGTTGTAGTGGCCCGTATTAATCCATTTCTAGGCCGACGTGGGGACTGCGGTTCCGATGTCGAACGTTGTTTAAGATGTCGAGATACCTTTTCCGACCGGCCGAAATTATGGAAAGATGGATCATTGTCGAAACTCGCCCTTTGCGCAATACTAGACGATTGTGGCCAGGAAAGGTGACGATTTTGAGAGTTGTACTGGGGGGAATACATCGAAGGCCCCGGAGATTCTATTCCAGGGATATCGCCGCTGTCATCGTCATGGATATCATCTTGGCATGAACTGTTCGAGAATGATTCCTAATTAATCTCTGTGATACTTTGACGCGAAACTGTGTGAGATTAGGAGTTAGTATTTTCCCGTATTCATTTAGTTTCAGGAGCATGTAATGATGACGGGGCCCAGAGACTGCTCAAGAGGGTGACTAAATCCTTTTTCATCATACCGTATGTTGTTACCGTCTTTGGGCTCGGATATCTAAATACTTCTGGGCTATCAGCCCAACTGAAACAAGGCCGAGGTAAATAGATAGTAGTGGCGGGATCTGCCACTGTGGACGCGCTTAGGGTGATGTTTTGAGCGTCGAGAGTCGGCTTCACGCGTGTGCTATTCGGAAACAGAAGCGATTGACAACCCGGTTGGATGTCATCGTCTTGAAATTTGCGCACACAAGAAATCACGATGCCAAGTATTCCGATGATGTCGTCCGTAGTAACTATATATTGATTTTCTGACAAGGCTGGCTTTTGCGTTTCGGGATGGGGGCTATCTGATGGTATTTGGATATTGTCTTTAGTGGCTGCCAGCATAGGTAGCTTTCTATTGCTGTCTCTATGTTGCCTGGCAGACAAATAGCCACGGATGTTGCGTAGGATATTATCGATCTCTTGTTTGCTGATATGGCTATCAAGTTGTGCCCGCGTGATAAAGGGTAGGCGATCTTGGCAAGCAGCATCGGTCTCTGTAGCTGGTTCTTCGACCTTGGAATAACTAGACTGGCGGCGATTGTCGTGTGAATCAGCCCGTGGCTCCGGTGCGGGGGATTGTTTGCTGGCGGATGGTGGCGTAGACTCTATCAGTGGCAGACAGACTGACGCCATGGGCTCTGAAAGCTGTGCGGCCGAGTTGGTATCCTCTGCGAGCTGATCCTGTTCCTGGGATGTAAAGACACTCATGAGCCGACTTACGGGCTGACTTGAGCAAGCGCTGAAGAACCTGTCATCCTCCAAGCTTCCAAAGGATGTGCGATATAATGGAAGGTATTGCGCCATGATAGCGGATGATTAATTCCGAATTCCACTTTCATATCCCAAACCCTGAGGCGGTTTGCCAGATCCCGTCTAGCTTTTAACTTAGGTGCAAGTAGCGATATCAATCTGGAATCGAATAGGTGAGAGATGTGGGAGGGACGCACAGAGCCTAGAATGAGAATACCACGTACGACTAGGTAATGGAACAACGACGTAAAACGAACTTGCCATTACTCGACTCAAAATGTGCCTGCCTATGAAGGTATTCCTGAAGGTTCGACTGCGGGCGACCAAAAATAACCAGTGTCATGACGTAAAAGCATGTGCAAGCTTAGATGGTACTTTAGGTACGAAATAGACGTGCTTTCTCTACATACGCTCAGCAGCCTTCGAGTCTGGAGCTCTTGCCGTTGTGCAATCCATCCTTTCAATGGATACATGTTGTAGATATTACGTGAGGAGTCTCCAGAGATCGGAGGCCCCTTTTCACGTTTGAAGACAGACAATACGAGGATTGTCTCCTTACGGCATGAGCTATATTTGTGATTAGTGCGACCTGAGCGACAATGCTTGATGGTATAATGCAGCGTCCCTTGTACTAACTAATATGCGAGATTTGTATTCGTATTACGCTCTTGTTTGCTTCTTCGAGTTAGGAGTCGCGGGGGTAGTGTAGTTCCAGGTTTACAATAAACTGTATTCAGGCCGAAATTGGCTCTGAGGTAGGGACACGAACCCCGGAATAATTCCGAGGCGAAATGTAAACCTGACATAGATAAGTGGACAGTGACGTCGAAGGGGAATTTTATGATAACAACTTTTTGGGGGAATGGGCTGAGGTGGCATTATGTTCGCTATTAGTTAGGAATAAATATTGATATATGGCAGCTAAAGAGCTCTTAAGGGTATCATAGTTGAACGGGTAAAGTAGAGCGAGATACATCATTCATAACAAAGCAAACCGAAAAGTGCAGATTTATCACCTAATATACTTGGATTGCTAAGCTTTGCGTACAGATTCCCACGTGTAGTAAAGTACGCCTCCCAATGCTTGATAAGAGAAGTGTAGATTAGAAGGGGTATATGAGTTAAGGCGGGGACGGCGAAACACTAAAGAGGAAGGGATATCAAGTAGAATTTGTTGATCGCCGCCAAATCATGAACGCAGCTACAGCTGCGCAAGTTGTTGCCCCTAGTGCAAGGTAAAGGCTTGTTCTGTCCGGCGGCGGCTCCTCGCTCTTGGGGAATGCGGTACTTGGATTAGTAGCTGCCTCGGCAAGGGCAACGAAGAGTTCCCCAATACTATTCCATGTGACACTAACATGAACTGGTGTCCCCATCATGAGACTCGATGTATACTGGTCGGGCTGCGGCTCGCATCGCTGTGTTGTCTTATCTCTGTCAGCCTTCAAGGCCGTATAGATGGATGGGAGGTCATCTAAATGTGGATATCGCTTTCGAAGTTCGATTATGTGTGAAAAGGAATCTGGGTCTGAGGAGTCGTATGAATAGCAAATGAGATCACACGCATCCAACTTGGCCTGGTTCTCCAGTATGGCGGGCTCTAGCTCGCCCAGTTCCTCTAGTATCAGGTAACACTGTTTCCCGCCCGGAAGTTCAACACTATTGACAGCTCTGCGGGGCTTGATGGTAGGATGATATAGGCCATCAAATGGCCGATTGAGGAAAGAGTCTAGCAATGACGATTTACCCGCCCCGGCTGCGCCAATGATATAACACAGAACCACATTGCGCTCTACCTTACCAGGGCGCCTCCTCCTCTTGCGTGGTCGCGTCACCTTCAAGGCTGACGTGAGTAAATCTCGGGGAGTTGGTGGCTCAAATCCTAGATAAGCAAGATATTCCAATGTTGTCTTAGGCTCCAGGAAGGTGGTCATGCTCCACTGGGCAAGCCAACCTTGTAACGTGATGAAACCAGCCTCGTTGCGAACAGTCGAGGATGGGAACGACGCTTCAACCCATGACTGGGGGGGTCCCGGGGTTGGAGCAAATAGCGCCTCGAGTTCCTGATCATTCAGGCCACCGTCATTATCTTTATCAAACAATAGGAATAGATCCATGAAGAAGCGGTATCCTGCCGGGCTTAGCTCGGCGGAGGCATATTCCGGGACGTCAAATTTGGGATGGATGAAACTGTCCGCCAAACTCATGCTATCGCTATAATGGTAGTTGCGCAATATCACCCAAATGGTCTCATGGCGGCCCTTTTCTGCATACATCTTGTTTAGCTGGAGAAAGCCCTTCATGCTAACACCTCTCTCGGTGTCAGAACCAGGAACTGACTTCGAAATGGAGAGCTTGATATTATCGAGATCTTCGGCTGTTAGAGGCTTGTCGAAGCATTTAGCCTGGAAATCTTGAATTTCCTCATCATTCAAATAGCCATCTTGGTCCTTGTCACAGAGGTAAAATACTCTTTTGAGAGCTGATACACACGCGGGTTTGAGACAACCCTCTTTGTAATCAAAGAGCGGCGCAATAGGATGGGTGACAGCTTTCTGACACAGGAAGAAAGTTTCGTTGACGTTAGAGTGTTCCCGGGCGCTTGCACGTATGCAGGAGTCAATTTCGCGGAATTCGCTCATGACAGGTAGCATCTCCTCTTCCACAACCTGGGAAGTCGGGTTCTCTGTTAGATCGGATTTGTTGGCGCACAAGACAACGGGGACATTAACGCCGAGGGAGCGGAAGTATGGCATCCAGAAAAGAGCAACGCGTTCATAGCTGTAGTGGTCGGAATAGACCAGAAGGATGACGTTGGACTTGCGGATTTCCTTGCGAAGGGTGGTTCGGTCTTGTGGCCGAGCAGACGTGTCGACGATAGTGGTGGTAACATTTTCGGGCGTGCCGATGCTCGGGGGAATCGTGATCTGGGGCAGGACTGGTTGGATCTTGTTGTTCACGAAGACATCCTTGACAAGCGACGCGATGAGGCTGGACTTGCCGGTGCCCTCGTCGCCGCACACGCAGATGCGAACTAACGGACGATTGTCAGCACGAAGAGCGGATACGGGCGAGGCTGGTGCAAAGGACCGGGGGCGGCAATGGAGCGCACCTGTGGCCATACTGATGCAGCGCTACGGGCGGTGTCAAGGTCCCTGCTTCGTTACAAGGCCATTCCCAGGGGTCGGCGCGCGGCAAGATATCCAAGAAACGGTGCTGCCGTATAAGAGACGACCTAGCTAGAGGGAAGACCAGAGCGGGGTCGAAGTTACGGACGATTAGAAGCGACTAACAAACAAGCGATGAGATAGTAGGGATGGTAGCTGTGGTATGACGGTATTGCTTGGGTTGGGTTTAGATAGATAGAGGATTCGGGATAGAGTAGGTAGATATCTACTGGAGCTGATTGGAATGGAGTCTTTCCGATTAGCTGGGTCCCAAAGTTGGAGGAGACAACCACCTGGGTACTATGTAGTTTAGTGCAAGCACCCCCGTCGATCATAGCTGGCATGCACATGTGTTATAAGTACCTGCCTAAGTACGATAAGTACAGTGCAGTACTATTTGTAGAGAGAAGCTTATCAGCCGATACCTTAGGTACTTAGATAGGTGACCCCAGAGTTCCATAGAATGTTCTCCTTCCTCAACCTCCTTTTTGAATATCCATCTTTCCACTGACATTACTTATAAAACAACCCAATAGTAAGAGATACCAGATACCTACTAGATGTTGAAAGAGGCCCAAGCACCAACACAACTGCAAGTTGAATGCTCTGTATAATACTAGTTTTATGATCAGCCGCACCCCTCATCCTAGTCGGCACGTACAGAGTACAGGCTGCAAGGATCTCGGAATGACAGAACCTACATACAGTATTACGACGGCGCGGTAGGATGACCAGTACGGCTAATACACTATCTCCAGCATGTCAACTAATATACTACAAATGTTGTTTCATAATAACCAATGGCCATCCATGCTGGTACCTATCATTCCAGCTTTGGAGTGCTACCCCACAGCAGCACCCCAGGTTGTCAAGTAGCAAGGCACCCGGAATCCCTGCGACATATTGGAACCGTTTAAGTAACGCTCTTCAAGTTACTGCAGCGCAGGTACCTACCTAGTATATTCTAGGCTACTAGGAGTCTACGCTCCTCCAGGAAGGATGCAAATGGTCCATTGGCACATGAGACAAGCGATCGCGCATCCAACTCTCACTCAAACCCGACTCCTCTTACACGCTCACTATCTCCTTACCTGTCTGGACCCGAGGTACCCCAACTCTCGTCACTTTGCTTGAGCGCTGCTGTCATGGAAGCCTGAGCGTACATACCCAAGTAGTTTGCTACCAAGAGTCGCATATGCACGTTTTTGATCGTCTCTGGATAAGTCCTATTGGATGGGCTGTTGTCGGCGCTATACAGTAGGATAGAAGGCTGGAAATAATACTATCCTCAACACCGCCTTGGAATCTACGCGTTTCCTACCTCCCCGTTGACCTTTAATCGTCTCTAGCCATGTTGTAAGGACCCCTGATTGGCGAGTGTTTGGCTCTCTTCGTCCTCCACAGCGCTCTCGACCCCCGATGATCGCTAACCGCGCGCCCTCGTCGGCTTGGCACCTACAGTGTGCTACCACCTCCGCCGAGATATCCCACCCAGGCGGCGTACAATGCCGCTGTCGCTGCGGGCCATGCGGCCCCGATGATTGAGACCAACAATATACTCTCGACACCCGAAGACCAGTTCCTTGTTGGAGAGGGTACGCGCCCTGCCCTGCCCTGCCCCGCCTCGTCCCCTGCTCGACGGATTATCTTCAGGACCAGGCGCTGAAGCTCTGCAATAGGAACATACGTGCTCAAAGAAGATTTACTCCTCGCAACTCCCCCGCCTCATCCTTCAGAAGCCCCCGTGCTCAACCCGAACCCGCTCGCCACGAATCCCCAACCGGCCACTACTGGCACGAAGGTCTCCCTCTTAAGCCTCGAGGCGCGGCGGCCACCTCCTGCTTTCTATAGACTCGCGGCAACGGCAGCCTTACCCGGCAGCATAGCCGAACATCCTAACGAATGGAGGCTTTCCAACGATGCTAAGCTTAGCAGCGATGGGGAGGGTAGGGGAACCTCGGTCAGTGATGTTGGCGGCCCGGGCTCGGCCACGGCTGTTTCTGCCCCAGCATTCGGCGACGGGAACGCGCTGCTCGCCCCCGAGAGATTCAAAGATCCAAACAAGCGCCGGAAGCCGAAAAACAACATGACTAAGAGCAATTCATCCTTCATCTCGCGCGTCATCATCAACGAATCATTCTCTAAGAAGATGGCGGATAGACCAAACGACGGAATCTTCGCATTCGCAAACATAAATCGTGCTTTCCAATGGCTGGACTTGTCGTCCCCTACAAAGGCCGACTACCTAACCAAGATCCTATTCACCAAGGCCCACTGCCTCAGTCATGATGTCAACTTGGTTACAAAAAGCTCCAGCCACCTAGATATCATAATGGGGTTCTCTACTGGCGAGATTATTTGGTGGGAGGCAATGTCTCAGCGATATACAAGGCTGAATAAGAACGTAAGTAGTGCGAGCTCATAGCCCTCAGCTTTTATTTACGGTGACACCCAGGGCGTTATCAACAAGACTCCAGTATCGCAGATACGCTGGATACCTGGAGCCGAAAATCTCTTCCTTGCTGCACATATGGATGGTTCGTTGGTCGTCTATGACAAGGAGAAGGAAGATGCCGTTTTTAACCCGGAAGAAGAGGAAGTTCAGCCGAATGGTGAAAACACGCCCCCTAACATTAAGCCGTCTGACAAAATATCGGTGTTGAAGTCAGTCCACTCGAAAAACCAGAAAACAAACCCAGTTGCTATCTGGAAACTTTCGAATCAACGAATCAACGCATTCAATTTCTCGCCTGATAATCGTCATCTCGCCGTTCTTTCGGAAGATGGGACAATGCGGATCATTGACTATCTTAAGGAAGAGTAAGCAATTTGATTTTCGCACAACCTTATGTCCGCGACGACTGATCCTGGACGTGATAGATTGCTTGGCTTATATAATGCATACTATGGTGGATTCACCTGCGTTTGCTGGTCGCCCGACGGTAAATATGTCCTAACGGGAGGACAAGACGATTTGATATCGATTTGGTATCCCCAAGAAACAACCCTCATAGCACGGTGCCAAGGACACCAATCGTGGGTGACCTCGGTTGCTTTCGACCCGTGGAGGTGCGACGAGAAGAATTACCGCTTTGGCAGTGTAGGAGAAGACTGCCGATTGTGTTTATGGGATTTTAACGTAGGAATGTTGCATAAACCGAAAATTGTGAGTCTACCTTAGCCGATCATGACGTATATCTGCTTAACCTTCAGTCGTCGCACCGACAACGTGGTTCAGTCTCTTCTCGTGTACCGACCTTGCACCGAGCCGAAACGCAGGGTGCGTCGCCGGGTAGGATACGCCCTGGGTCGACAGTCTCGATTGTAGACGGCGACGAAGCTAAAATAAGCATTAATTATGCCGTCGAGCCGCGGTCCAATGTAGCAATACTGCCTCCAGTATTAACCAAGATAGCTGACAAGGATCCACTGAGCTGGATAACGTTCACTGAGGAGTCCATTATGACAAGCTGCAAGACCGGTAAGCTTAATCTAATTAAGGCATGAACCACCCAGGTATACTAATATTAGTGTTATATACCGGTAGGCCATATTCGAACCTGGAGTCGACCGTCTGATTCTCTTACGCCGCCCAATAATGAAACAAGCAGCGCGCCAGATGTTATGTAAATACCACCAGGTTTAATATCTAGCAATCTAGTCGAGGATACGTGCATGGTATATATAATACTATCTCAAGCATCAGCCGGCCTGTCACAGATAAAAGTAATATGTGTTTCAAAAGTAACAGAGCGATTGACGTGGAATCCATTGGTTATAAGGACCGTCTCTCGTGCCTTCCTATATTCCTACGTAATAAGCATGTCACAATAGACTTTCGGTTCCTGAATCTGCTGCCTCTTGGCGAAAGGCTAAGACGAGCCTAGTGGCCCCTGTGAATGTTCTCGAAGGTCAAAGACATCACCGATTTTGACCACAAACTGGCCCCTGGTGATCCTATGTAGTCAGCCTGTCTGTGGTGGACCTGGTGCCAGGGACGTTATTATATCATCTTTCGACAATAGCTGGCGGGCCACAACACTCGGAATACGCGTTGGGTTGTGTTTGGGTGCGGTCTGTATGTCGATCGCCCCCATTAGTGTCAAAATAGATTAGTTTGTTTCTAGGCCCCTACTATGCAGTGCCAGATAAATCAATTGTATCAGCATCCATGGATATGTGTTTCTGATAGATATCCGCTACGGGCGCGTACGACTTATGCGTTGTCCTGTCGTAACGGCGTTACAACTTCGGCTTTCGAAGTAGCCTTTTTCTCTTATTCCCCTACCCCATTTGTACTATGGTGACCCCCACGTGGGACCACAATAGTCCGTCAAGGTTGCCCGTCTTTGAGTGTGGCTATTTGCCCTTAACGCGCATTCTCGGAAGAACTTTCTGCAAAATTTGATATTGGTTTAGGTCATGAAAGTTTTGAAGAGGCGGGGAGAGGGGGTTGGGTTTGAATTACGGTTCATTTTCTTCCCTTACCTAATCTGCAGCACGCTCCGGGCAACTTGGGGATATGGCATGAGGTATTTGGTTGATGAGGACTCGGCCCTTTTCGCCTTAGTTCCATGACGAGATTTTACACCGCTTGAAGAGTTCTGCTAGAAGATGAAAATTTTCGATGTCAGGCCGCGGGCAGAAATGAGGCTCCCGTATCTGTAAAGGCTTAAAAAAGTTCTTGATGACTAGTGTCCATGATTAAACGATGTGGATATTGAGCGGGATTAAGACCTACCGGCAGTGAAATCTTAGTGCGTTCCACTTTCATCCCGTTCTCATCCCAGCCCTCTCGGATAGTAGTCTTGTCTTGACTGTAAGGATCGAACGGTTGCTTCACTCATTGGCTCGCATAAAAGATGATACCAGGAGATATCCTGAAGCAGCGCAGGGCACCGTACTTTGTAGGTATACTAGATCGCCTCAGTACAGTACAGGATGATCCCTGGACTCACCCGGAAGCTTTAAGGCTGAAGCTTGAGACTGCTATGTAGGTATATGAGTAAGAGAGCACATGATAAAGCTTAGCTGCTTGTGCCAGCTAATGGCAGGACGTCACCTTATCTTCGTCATGCCCTTGCGTGCTTTTAGTAGGAGGCTCAAGCGCTCAACTTCTTATCCTTATTGGCTCAAGGGGAAAAGTCTCGGTCTATGTTCGCCCCAATGCGCCCATAGAAGAACCCAGCTTTTTTGAATTCATGCTACTGTAGATTGTTGAAGCCTACTCACGTCTCTAGTTTCTGCTATATATACGGAGTAGGGTGGGAGGCGGTTTTAAAGATCTTAGGTAAAGAAAGTAACGTATTCGAGTTGAAAGCCCGACCTGACCGCCAAGGTTCGGCAATCTCCGTCACAACTACGTATACTAGATCTAGAGCTCAAGTCTTTGGGTTGGCATGTAGCCTTCTGGTCCTTACGAAAGACGCTTTGTTTAATATCGGGAATTCGAGCGGCTTTTGATCTCGTAAGACGCGCAACCCCGGTAGTACCATCATCGACCCATCTTGGCATATAGGGCATCCGCAATCATACGGCGCTCTACCAGCACCAGTCTACCAATCCACAGAATGAATGTGTTCGGTTCGACAATCTGCCTATTCATACAGTATGCGTTCGGTATGTGAATAACAACTGTAGCTATTACTATTGCGCTTCGGTCCTATATTAATCCTTCCTGAGATGTGGCGTTCATTGGCTGCACCGTTGGTTGTAAGCACCTATCTACTTATAGATGTAGCAGCTGAGAACGCTGACACAAGCACGGCATACCTAATCGGCTTTTCCAGAGACTATAAGCAGGGAGACAGTCGACGATTACCGATAAAGAGACCTATAATAGACGATTCAGCTCAGTAAGAGAGACACTTAGGTGGATCAAATGTCCCCCTCTCTATTTGGCCTTGCTTCTTCTCGAATGCTGCATATAGGTAGATGCTATCTAAATTTGGTCTATGCACGCGCATTACATGTACATATCATCATGTACATAATTTATCTGGTGCCTCAGCCTGGATTGCGCAATTCACACCGCATACCCGAACCGGTTCGCCTATCTTCAAACACAGTCAGTTCCTAACTTAGGTAGTAGATATCAAGAAAATAGGCAAACAAGATACCAAGATGGAAGTATCAATTCGCGATCACAGCTGGTATCCGTTCGTTATTAGACAAGCGGCTTGAGATTTTTCTTGTACAACTAAATGATTTATAAACAACCAACCTTAGCTAGGTACTGTGGTAAAGAATCCGACACAGGCCCACTGAGGTCCGAGTACCCCTGCATTTGGCCGCATTGGATTGCGCACCACAGCATGAACGATGGCCCCGGATGCCGCCGTGACCAAATCACTTGGCTAGGCTATATACTGACTATGTGGTAGCAATGGTAGTGTTGTGGAATGGCGACCAAACTCTTAGTGCCCATGATTCATTGTTTCGATCCGGTGCTGTATTAAGTGGCTCCCCGAAGACGGCGTTGGTATACGCTATTAGTTGCACATTGTTTCATACCTACCACAACTCTATGAGGTTTATTTTATCTAAGATACCCGGTCGCAAATTCTAAAAACCCCGATATAGGGGGGCACTTTCTCAATATCAATCATATTTGTATCCTGTGCCCGAGTTTCCAACTCCTCATTCGCAGCATTCTGGCACCCCCCACGTGTGACGGCTGACAACGACACAGTCATCCTGTCTGTTAATACCAACACCCCAACTGACGCTAATCCTACTTTGTAATTGGCTGAGTTGGATATCGAAGGAATCAATTCTAGATTCGTTCGCCTTCGTATACTTACTTTTTATCGTCACTTTTCGCTTTCCGATCTCTTTTGCTTCCTCTGTTCCTTTTTTTGATTTCTAGGAAAGAGAGAACGAATGATCCCCATGCCCTCCTTCTTGGTTTCGACCTGAAAAGGGGCAGCTTCTTCCCGCTAATATCCCGCTCGGTCGGTATCGCCGCTGCAGGTTGTCTGCCCCTCCAAGGTACCGGTCTGGTGGTTTGCCATCTTATTTCCTACTCGCTCGCTTTTATGGGCACGATTTCGACCGCAGACTCGCCTCACTGTCATGAGCCCCGTGATCTGTTGGGTGAATCAGCAACCCAGCTCGCTTAAAACATTGCATAGCAGCCTTTTACTCCGCATCTCATCAACTCTCGATTATAAGCATATACAAAACGACGAAAATGCCATTCAACCCGTTCGCCTCGGTCGGTAACCGGCATTGCTCACTATTTGAGATACGGTTAGTCGGAGACGTTGATCGGAATGCCACGGTAGCAATGACGTTGGCTGACTCGCACATAGGCTTGAAAACGATTTCATTGTGTTTCGCGGGCATGAGAACGAGGCATCTGGTCAAGTTTTGAAAGGTGTCGTTGTTCTGTGCCTGAGAGAGCATCTAAAAGTTGAGGATATCCATCTGCGGCTTACAGGCCACTGCCGTATAGCCGTGTTGGATGGCAGGCACACCCCGTCAGGCATCTATAATCAGAAAATAGATCAAACGACCCCTGTCATGAAGTTCAACTGGAAGCCTTTCGTAGGAGAAACCAGCCATCGCAATATTCTTGCCGCAGGAAATTATGAATGGCCGTTTGAGATCTCGCTCCCAGGCAACACCCCCGAAAGCGTTGAGGGTCTGTACCAAACAGGCATCACGTATGTTCTCAAGGCGACAGTGTCTCGTGGCAAGCTCCTCAAGAACTTCCATGCCACCAAGCGGCTACGAATTATTCGAACCCTGGGACCTTCGGCTTTAGAATTGAACCATGCTATGAGCGTTGAGAACGTATGGACGAACAAAATAGAATATGCTGTCGTCATTCCTCAGAAAGCCGTTGTGTTTGGTACGAGCATCCCCCTCGAGATGCGCTTCACTCCGCTATTGAAAGGTTTGGAGATGGGGAGCATTATTGTGAAGATGTTCGAGACGCAGGAATTCACAGTATCCGGATACGAGACCCCGAGAACGCATAAAAACGACCGCGAGGTAGCAACGTGGAGTTTTCAGGTGACGCGGGAAAAGCACTGGAGGGATATAATTGAAGAAACCGGGCAAGAGGGATGGGTGGTTAACCATGAACTACCGTTGCCGAAGAAGCTTAACAGCTGCCTGCAGGATTGTAACGTTCGAGGGATCAAAATCCGGCACAAGCTTAAACTAATCGTTGCTTTACATAACCCGGATGGCCACGTTTCTGAGGTATGATCCCATCTTTATCTGCTTCAATGTGTGACCAGTACCGGCTGACCAGCACTTTAGCTTCGTGCTACATTACCCGTGACTATCTTCATCTCGCCGAATATGCCGTTGGATGACGACGGAAATCTTGTTTCACAATTGCCCTATGTACCGGGCGGCGCTGGAGATGAGCGCGGGAATATGGCACCGCCTGGATACGGTCAGCACGTGCTCGATCAACTTTACGATGGCGTCGATATTAGTGGTATCATGACGCCAGGGGTGCAAAGCGGTCTCGGCACTCCGTTCTACGGTCACTCTCGGGCGGGATCCTCAGAAAATCTGGCGCCCATTGCCCATGGTGCCGCAATTACGCCTGCCGCTCTATCGTCAAGGTTACAGAACATGTCGCTTGACGAATCTCACGGTGGTAGATTTCACTCACGGCAAGATTCTGGATCAGGTGCAATCACGCCTCATCCTTTTCGCGACACCGAGCAGACTACAGACTCCTCGTTTCCACATTCACCAGAATTGTCCCGGCGCACTAGTGAAGAAGAAAATCCTATCCACTTGAACCAGGGCGTACCGCCAGTCCAGAACGACTTTCCGAGCATGGAACAACTCAGTAAAGTTCCAAGCTACACAACGGCAACGAAAACGCCTCGACCTCGGCCATCTAGCCTTACGGACTCTCTCGTACTCCCGGATTACGATACCGCAATGAGTGCGCCAGGCTCACCTGCTCGAGGCATCGCAGATCCGATGGAAACAATCACGGAAAGTCCCGCGACAGAAGCACCGGGGAGCGGGTCGGAGAGACCAAGGAGCGCGTCAGGTTCGGGTCGCGGTCATGTACATGGATTCAGCTTCTTGCCCAGCCATGCCCCCGTTGGCGGGCAGGATGGCGAGCGACGACCGAGGCTCCTACTGCAGCACAGGGGCACCTCGTGGAGTTCGCCATAGTAGTGGCATCTTCATTCGCTGCCGAGCTCAGCCCCCTTTTGGGAGGCTTAATACAACGGGAACATCATCAATGGGGCGTTAAGGATATGGCCTGAATCGAGCATGGTCGGAGTCCAGGGGTTAGACGAGTATGAAATAGACTAGCGATTCATTACGTCGGCGGCACTTTGTTTTCTCATTAGAACTACGTAGCAGTAACTTACCGCCCCCATTTGTCTAGCATAGGGGCATTGCCAAAGTGGCAGCGGTAATTAATTGAATATACCACCATCCCATTTGTTTGGCTTACGGCATGCCGTACTATCCCCCCTTCGATCTCGAACGTCCTGTCCTAAACTAACATGACCCTCGGTTTTATTTATCCAACTAACATATCATGACATGGTCTCCTCAACCCCTCTTGAGCAACGTGTGGTGGAATATTGCTCGCGCTCAAGAAGAGAGCGAGGGAAACCCTCTGCTACGAGATGCTACTGATCAAAATAAATTGAGCGTCGGCAACGCTAGAGGTCTTGTCGTCGCATATTCGGTAGAATGGTGTGCTATATTTACTTTGCGTGTTACCTAGCTACAGTACTTACCTAACAAGTACCACCTATACCTACTCTACTATAAATCTTGTAATGATAATACTACATATGTATGTATGTAAGACTAAGCGTTGACAATAGCTAGCTCCACTGACGTCACATGCCCGAACCTCAGTGTCTTTGATCGCAACCAGAGGGAAAGAACATGCAAGAAACTGGGAAGCCGCCATTTCGCCTCTCGGTTTGACGCACATTGAAAACAAACTACCTCCAGTCCTTACCTACTATTCGTCTGGATGCTATCAACCTAACCTTAGAAACGCCTCTGCGTTAGCGATCATTGAAAATCGATGACCTCAACATCTTGATTCATCCTCTCCGTCTAGTTATCGATAATAGACTCGCATTATTGACTAGTTACCCGCCCTACCCCTACCCTAGATCACTTTAGACCCTCAGAGGCCGGCCGGCCGATTCCTCACTTTGTTCAGGGTAGGCAAAGCCTAGTATCTTGTGTCTATATTGCATCAAAAGGCATAACATATCGTGCACGGAAATATTTTTTTCTCTTTCTTTCTTTGCACACTGAACTGGGTGTGGCTACTTACCGCCGCTGCTAGTGTGCCGGGATATTGGTGCTCCGCGACGGGCTTGCGAACAGCTGTGGTGATCGGCGCAGGGGTCCGTTGCGTGTTCTACGTGTACCCGAACCATACAACATCACACTGCAACCAATTGTCCACTCTTTGTGGTGCTACCTCGTCTAGGTCGGCGCTAATATCGTCACTTTTCGTTGCTAGATCTAGTACATCCTGTTTCCCCAGTGTGCCCCGCGCTCCTCGCTTCGGCTACGAATCACGACTCGAGACTCGACGACCCGACGTCCCTCAAACGACCCCGACCGCTTGACCTGCCTGGCGTTCATGTCAACACCCTGGCAGACACGACTATACAATCTCCCTGGCTGGAGTCTCTTTCGACAATCCCTCCACATCCCCTCGTTCACCAGCGGCTTCCGTGATCGAACGACGACCGAACATAATTCCTCCCCCTTCTCCCTAGCAGCAAGTTACACAGATACCCGACTACTATAGCGCTTGCCACCATGAGTGGCGACTCAAAGACGATGCCCCTGAGGCAGGGCACGACGTTCGGCGACGAGGCCATCCCCGAAATCGACCCTACCACCGTGAGTCGCGTTCTTGTTATTTCGGTGCCATGCACTGACGGGATGTACGTGCAATCAGACAGCAGGCCTCCTTACAGAGAGGTTGCAGGCCTGGAAGCATGCTGTGGGGTATTTAGAGGACTATGTTGGCGCCGTGGAGAAGGTTCATAAGGCCCATTCCAAGGAGTATGAGAAAGTTCTTAAGACGATCTCTCATCCTTTGAGAGAGGGCCACCATTTTGACCAGGGCCTCGGCGGTGTCGCTGGCTTCTTTGAGAATATGCGGGTTAATACGCAGGTCAGTTCTTCAACTCTATCATCATGACTGGTAGAAAAGGCTGACGGGCTAAAGGCCATGGTCAACTCCAATACCGAGACAGAGAAGACTCTCAAGGGCACTGTTCTCCCTATCCTTGAGCGCCTACATAAAGAGATCAAGGCTAAACACAAGGAAGTTTCTCACGGAGCAGAAAAGGGTGCCAAGGAGATCGAGAAAGCTAGGAATGCCACCCAGAAGCACATCGAGTTACTCGGTCAACACTCAGCGTCGTTCGAGTCCGCCGGCGGAAAATTAACCCCCACCGATGACCCCTACGTGCTCAAGCGCGGGGTGCTTCATCGACTAAACAAGCAGATCATCGCAGAGAACAACCACAGTAACGATCTTCTCCATGTTCAAGACGGGTTCCAAGCTTTTGAGGCCCATGTTGTTCAGGTCATCCAAGAAGCCATGGAGGCTTTCAATCAGGTCGCCGGCGGTCAGGCTGAAAAGACCCGAGCACTTTACGCAGACATGCTTGGTGCAGCACAGCGCATCCCCGGTGATTTCGAATGGCAAGGATTCCAGGCCCGAGATGGACACCGTTTAGTGAACCCGAACGATCCTCCGAGGAGTCTAGATGCCGTTACTTTCCCGAACCAAGGTCACTCCTCGACCAAGGCGTTGATTGAGGGGAGCCTTGAGCGCAAATCGCGCAATAAGCTTTCTTGGGGCACTCAATCTGCTTACTACGTCGTAACGCCATCGAAATACCTTCACGAGTTCAAAGACGACGACAATCTACAACACGATCCCAAGCCAGAATTGTCAATCTATCTGCCTGACGCAGTTATCGGTGTGCCTAGCGGGGACAAGTTCAATGTAAAGGGGAAAGATAGAGGCAAAAGTTTCAGCAGCAAGCTCGCTGGTACTTCAGAGCTTTCTTTCAAGGCACACTCGCCAGCAGACGCGCAAAAGTGGTTTGAGGCTATCGGCGTCGCTGCCGGCGCGACTGGCCCTTCCTACGAAAGCACGCCAGCCTCACCCGTCGTAGGAGGCCCCGAATCCCAAAGCTCAACAAGTTCCAAGGTCTCAAAGATCGACTCTGGACACAAGCAACAGGAAGCGGGCATAACTGGCGAAACTGTCAGTAGCCCTACAGCTATGTCGCCAACGGAGAAGGTTGCTTCGGGCCCCACTACCCCTGCCGGCGAAGAGAAGAAAACCATCGGCTAGAGGCGAACAACTTCTCGGGATAGGCAAGGTAGCCTCAGCAAGTTGAGAACTCGTATGGAAATACTTCGGGCGTTGCCTAGCCAGGATGCCAGAAGAATCTCGGTCTGATTCGCAAATCACTGTTGAAGCCGACAAAAAGAACGCAAGCCTCCTAATCATGGTCAATTTCCAATTGGTCTTCCCTGCCTTTGGGCATTTGGCCAACCTCTTCCTTTATCTTCTTTATCTGCAATCTTCATTCGGCAAGGATGGCAATGTAGTAATTGGCCTCTGAGGCTAGATGGAGCAAGTTGGGTTACAACGCAGGGTGCGAACCTGGACGCGCACAAGGCAACTTCAGGCGAAATCTGTGAGGCTTTACGCTAGGCAGACGCGGCACCACAAAACATGTGGAACCGAGACATCCTACGGTCGATCAACAAGGGGGCCATGACCATGATGTTGCAGCAAAACAGAAACAGCAAGCTGCAGCATACCTTGAGACACCGAGGTAGGGCGAAAGCTCAAGTGGTTGACATGGGGTTGGCAATTCTGTCGTTCATCTCACCTTTTCTTTAATTTTCCCATCGTGGCACCCTAGTATCCTTGTCGCGATGGACCGCCCCCCCCTCCTTTTCGAGCCATTCTAGACCTTGTCATCCATGGGTCTGCTTTGTCCTTTTCAACGTATAGTATACCTAGTTGATTCTTGTGGTTATCGCTATCATCTCCCTATCTACCGGTGCCCTGGTTAATGTCGCAGTGTCTCAGCCATAATGGAACCTTTGTATCTTGAAGCGCAACAACCCAAACACTAAGGTGGCAATGCCCAACTATCCTAATTCGTTTGTTTCATGCGACCTACCACAGCTCTGTTTTCATGTTTGACTTGTTGACTACTCGTGTTTATGATTTTCTTGTGTTCATTGTGTTCATGTTCTGCCCAAGGCGTGTGCTGCAGTTTACCATGGAGTTATGTCTGCTTGTGAGATTTTATGCTTCTCAACTTTTGTTTTATATGGCTTATGTAAACACTCATCGTTCAATTATTGCAGGTGAGTTTAAGGTTTTGTGGTGTTTAGGGTGTAGGTTGTGCAGTAGGGTGTAGAAGATAGGTGGAATGTGGAGGATGAGATAGTATAGGGTGTTAAAAGGGTGTTAATTAGGGTGATAATAGGGTGGAATAGGGTGGAATAGGGTGGAATAGGGTGGAAGTAGGGTGTAAGAGACGTCATAGGGTGGAATTGTAGGGTGGAATAGGGTGTAAGAGACGTCATAGGGTGGAATTGTAGGGTGGAAATAGGGTGCATATAGGGTGTCAATTTTATCTCATGTGTATAGGTTGATAGGGTGGAATTGTAGGGTGGAAGGGCAATCAGATAGGGTGGCATAGAGGGCAACAATGTATAAAAGGGCATTGAGTGGCATCAAAGAACGTTGAAGGGCATGGAAGGGCATTAAAGGGCATTGCGAACGGTGTATAGGAGGGCTGCGTGAAGGGAGCAGAGCTTAACAGGGCATCATATGGAAGCGAAGGGCGCAGCATTTCTAGAACACGGAAATGATGGCGAAGATTACCGACTACAAGGCGGCGGTGTTCCAGATGGGTTTGCTGATTGGCTTGTGTAGAGTAGAGTAGCATCTGCGCTACGGCACATTTGGTGCTTGGTGCCTGACTGACTTGACTTTTGGAGTCGATGCTAGGTCTACGGATGGAGATGGGTATGGTGTATATCCGTTGCCCTTGCGACATGCCCTTGCCACATGCCGTGGCGTGCCCTTCCGGGCGGAGAGTTGGCAGCAGAAACCCTGCCTGCCATGCCATGCCATCCATCCCGTCCAACGTGGCAGGTCAGCGTACAGTAGGCAGGTACTTAGCTACCTCAGCAGATGGGCTGGGCTATAACGGGACATGTCTTATATGTTGTGCACTACCCACCGCCCCCATGCGCCGTCGTCCACTCACATACCTCTCCATTTACCGCGGATACGGCAGCCAGTAGATCGCATAGGTTCGAAGGAAGGCAATGACCCGTGCCGCGCCCTGTCGCATGAGGCTGACTGCCTTTGCCGTTCGTCAGATGTGGAGTATTACCGTAGTAACATGAGGTTGCATTTTCCTGTCGTTCGCCTTTCCGACCTGGATGTCGGTTGGTTGTCCAAGCCGGTTGCTACCTACATTGAAGGAAGAGAGCTAGCTAGCTAGCTGTATTAATTTTGAACTGGATTTTTTGGAGCTGATGATGCTTTAAGCTATGCCTTACTTAGACATGTATTGTTTGTTTATGTTGTTGTTTGAGTCCAGTGGCGGTGCAGTCAGCCAGAGCTGAGTGAAGATATACAACCTTGGTCCATGGTGAGCCACTCTAGAATAAACCGAGGAAGCTATGCACGATCTTGACTCATGTACATGATAAGCGGGGAAGCTGACAGAAATTCTCCGAACAAAGATTAGACGAGTTGGCGAGAGTAGGGATATGCCTAAAGGGGGTTGGTTGGCCGCGGGACAAAAGTTGCCTTGTTGGATGCCTTACCTTGACATCGGTATTTCGGCAAGTAGCATTCACCTGGCCTCAATGTCCCGTGAAACTGCGTACCCATTACACCTAGCAAATAGGAAATGCCATATTTTTATCAACAACTTCTCACAGTAAACTCTATAATAGACGTTCTTAACATAGCGGAGAGACTTACGTCTCTTCTCTGTTGTACGTCGTATCGTCCACTCACACGGACAACCGCGCCTCTTGTGGGTAGTTGACTCAAGAGCAGCACAACCATGTCATTTTCTATATACTCGGTAGACTCTCTGCCGATAACGGATCATGTGGACTGGCTATGTGGTGCGCTGTTATTTTACCTGCGTATACGATATCAATACGATGTTCGGCACATGCCAGTCCAAATGCAACCTGACGCACAGAGTCTGCCCAACCGCTATGACACGTTCCGCTGCGTGAAAGAATAAGACGTCGCCTCTAGCTATGCTAAGGTGCGATCTAGTTTACCTACCTGGAAATTACGATCTGCGATGCTTGCCCTGGCACCGAATGGGGTTTGTTGAACATTATATTGCTATGTGCGAAACAGTTTCGATACTTTTTGGGACTTTGACAGATGCCGGTAATATTGCAGCACACTAACAACAAAAGACGGTCGACGGACAACAAGGTGGTTCAATATTACCGCGCTACAATTGCGTCCCCTCTGATTTATTTGCCTTGAACTATGTTAGTCACTTATTGTAGTACATCTAGGAGTACATGGCTTGGTGAGGAATTGTCAAGCAAGCGAAAGGGAGTCACTCAGAAAGAGGGATCAGTGCGCCAGTCCGAGGTACAGCGATATTCGGTGAATATACAGTCCAAGCTTCTATCCACTCTCATGGGCACAACGTTAATGCTCCAAAGTATTTCATCCTTCCAGGTCGTGATTGGAACTCGTATGCCAGATTGAGTCATAAATCTCGATTGGGACCTCCGCCAATCTGTGAGGCAGACTCTTGCCTTGTTTGGTAGAAGAATCTCGGTCTCATTGCGGCGAACCCTTAATTCTATGCCACGATGGGTCGTTTGTTGGCAAGTAGAAGGAAGCAACTGGAGGTGATCTTGACATCTCTCGGCACAGACCCCAAGATTTTAGCCCTCATGATCAAATTAAAACTCCCCATTAAAGCAGCATCGATTGCCCTATGTTTATAGAGTTTCATGGCATGAGATGTATAACAATCGGTAGAGCTTGAGTGGTTTATTGAAATATAGCAGCAGTGTCGTGGTATATCACGATCACGCGTATGATCGCTGGTCGACGTAATTCGTTATATCATAGTTGCATTTGACGTGAAGATCTATGTTTCAAGTCTCATGGGATTTTGGGATGAACGAACAGTGTAACGAAACATTGGTGCCGCAAAAGACTTCCCGGAGTGTGATTGCGCGCTCCTCCCGTCGAATAAGGCTTTCCGGAGACTTGTTCTCGGTCCCGTCGCTTTTAGCGTAGTGGCTGAGTTCGGACCATCGATGGAACCATATTCTCTATCTGGGCTAGGTGGGAGTCATCGGGCGGAAGTAGCACGTGTAAGACATGTCATCAATAAGTACTTATTCAGGAGATCGGCATGGCATACCCTAGCTGCCCCTCATATTAGGCAGCAGGCGATCAAGCCACAGCATGCCAGTCATAGACCCTGCCACAACCGTCGACAACATAATACATGATAGGTAGAGGCATCTCAATCTGGGGAACGCAAATAAAGTGATTTTCTGAAAAGCTGTGCGCACTTCATAGTGGAAATTCCCGTTTATATTTATAGCCTTACTCGCATCGTGAGGGATGTTCAGCGAAACGGCCCTCAGTCTAGATGGCTCGGTCAGCCTTATTTGCCTGAGCACCTCACTTAGCATCCCCGGGCTGGTCACACCCTTGTTGATGCAGGCGACGCTCCATGCAGGCTATCAAACGTGGCTGTGGGCAGAGCCAGATACGCTTATCAAACCATTAGGACGAGTGCATATCCGGGTCTGCAAGTCCTACAAGCATTGGCATGCGCCGTTCACACCGGGTTTAGCTTTTGAAGGTAGTGCCCTCGGTGGGCATCCGTCTATTGTCTCTGTCAACTGCCATTCGTAGCCTCATTGCTTCCACACTAGGAATTCATAGAACAAAGCCAATATTAGACTAAGAGTGGCTGTCTGCCCAGAGCCTGCATGTGGGGGATACATCGTCCCACAATCCATCACTGCCGCCGAAATAGCTTGCTGTGAGGTTCTTAATCCCTTAATACTCTTCTCCACTCCTGTATGCCCTACAAGGCTGGAATCTTCTGCGTTGGCCCCGACAGCTATTATCATATAGTTCATCTCCCGAGGGTATAAGCTATGAGAAGATGCCCTACTTTTATAGCTCGCCATCAACTTACACTCTCCACCGCGCATTACATCACGGCACATATGAAGACTGAGCAAAGTCAACTTAATTATTTCAATCATGACTAAACCATGGGAGTTGCACGAGGCCACGATCAAGAAGCTGTATTCGGAGAAAACGCTATCGGATGTCCGGAAAATCATGATTGAGAAATACAACTTCAAGGCCTCGTACGAAGCCTTCCGTCCTAAAGGAAATTCTCAGCTGATCAGAGCGGGAACAGGACACGCGCGTACAGAGGACGGCTAGATAAATGGGGTGTTCGAAAATATAATTGTAGAAGGCGGAGTGACGGCGGTTCCGTATCCGCTGGCAGCCCAGAGGGCTCGATAAGCGGATCGGATATTGCTTCTCCTACTTTGTCTCAACCTCATGTTGAAAAACATCGGGACTCATCTTCCTATCCCACTGGCCAGCAAACGAGAGATAGCGAACCTGGAATGCCGAACCTATTGGGGCGCCCATATAGCACCATGGACATGGACACCCATCGAACTGATACAGAGCAGTATGCGATGAACCATTGTCTTGCTGAAGGAACCAGAGCTGAATTTACTAGCTACAGTAGAAATAGGACCCTTATATCCCCTACACAGGATATTCCGTACGGATGGAACCTCTCTCCGACCCAGCCAACATCGCCCCCCACGATTTACGGCCACGCCGACATTCCCTCCGGGCCCCTCTATAATTATCCGCCCCTATCTCCAACTTCAAACACATATCCATCGGGGATATATGAGACGGACCAGACCGCTCGTGATAGACGAGAGAGCTTCCCTGCAATGCCGACACGCCAATACAGTATTATGCATAATGGAGCTGCCTACCCTCCCACGCGAGACTATGGACACGGACATGGACACTCCATCGCTGGAATAGAGTCATTCGACATGATTTGCGACCAGAGCAGCAAGCATAACCCGAAGAGCTAAGCAAGAACTCGAGGAGGATGAGGGCTACACAAGGAAACGGCGTAGATATATTTTATGTACTAGACATAGGAATGCGTAGGAAATCGAGGTGAGAGCAGGCAATAAATGAAAATGGAATGGGGATCCCCTTGTTTTTTTTTACTTGTCCCTCTTTATTTTTTCACATTTTGGGAGTGGCATCCTTTGACGAAGTTATGATTACCTCCATCTCTTACAGGCGATGGGGAATGCGGACGAGACATGACTTTTTTCATTTAACCAAATTCACCGATCCTGTATTCTATTGGTATTATTTTGGATGATAAATTGGAGACTGAAATACGACAGAAACTTAATTTTCTAGAAATAGTAGTTAATAAAGTTCTCGGTGAGCAAAATATCAGACCTTTATTATTGGGCCCATTTATATAGTATGCAGGAAGCGATCGCGTGAAGGGCTTCTATTCAACGGGTACGTTTCGTCGTAGAGCAAAACAAACCAAAATCCAACGGCAACGGCATCTTCAAAACTAGGGCGATATAGCATCCCAGTTGGACTAAAAATGTGACCCGAAAAAACGTCCAGCATTTGTGGTTGTTCTTCGGTGATTGTATCTATGAAATCCAAACCGATTCTCAGCTACCTATGACAAGCCTCACCTGGGGAAGAGAAGGCTCGTAAAAGCCATCATAACTACCCGTGTGCCCTGTTCGATACAGAAAAAACACTTTGGACTGGCCTATCGTTATATCACCACAGAAAGCGAAAAGCTCAATACGGGGGGCAGCTATCCCACCACTTCCCCTGAGTCCGCTATAACTCTAGCAGCTAGCGGACCCGACCTGCTCGCCGGCCAAGACAGTCGGATGTTTGTCGCTAAAATTTGGTATGTCGGCGAAGACAGTGGCTCCATCGGCACTAGTTGTCCCCTTGTCGGCATGCTCTTTGCTCTCCCACTCCAGCCAAGCATGGACGGCTGCAACGTTCGGAGTCAGTTACTACCATTCAGAGCGTGGCGCGTGAGGGGCTTAGAAGCTTCTAGGCGCTCTCCTCTCACAAGGGGGAAATATGATGACTTAGAAGTGACCTAAACAAGGATAAAATGGTAGAATTACTCACCGTAGGGCGCCTCGGGATCGGTGTAGTGCACAACTTTCCAGCTCTTGAGACCATATGACGTCCACTTCGCCTGGACAAGAGGCATCTTGAGCAATATGAGTCAGTCTTATTTGTTTTAACTCTAGAAAATGAAATCACACGCTCTTGGCTCTGCCGGTGGAGGGAAGGGGACGACGGAGCTGCCCCGGGCATTCACGTACATGGGTGGCCAAGTAATAGTCCATGTCGAACTTGGTCCCCTGGGGGTATACCACGTTAAAAATGTAAGTCATGTCGGATTACTGTGCCGATGTAGTAATGCAATTTCCGTCGATAATGAGGCTGTGTTCAGAAAGGATCACTATGTATCTAGGTATTTCAATGTTGCGGATGTCGTGGGGAGGGGTCGATCATGAGGGGTGGTGCCGCCGTCTTTTTATGCCGGCTAGGCGGAACTTCTGGCGAATTGCGAGGCGGAGTCGGAATCAAGAGCGGGTGAATTCTTTGCACCATGAAGCTAAACCTACATGAGTAGCTCTTCGTGGCATTGCCACTCGTTCAACTCCACTGTATAACCTTTTCAGGTTAGGTAGTATCATTGTTAAGATATTAGGTTAGTGAACAATAACGATAGGTCAGATGGAATCATGGTGATGCAAAAAAGGGGTCTGTGCCGGGTGGCTTGCCTTGGATGGCTGGGAAGGTTAATATTATATGGTTTGGGGCGCTTATTCCGCAGGCTTATCATGTGCCTGAGTTGGGATGTTGTAAGCGTCCATATCTCTTGGACTTTTGGCGCATATTATAATCCGCATCCTTACGTAACCCGGACTCATTGAGATAGGTAGGTATTCCCGCCCGTCGAAGCGGAGGTGCCTTGCAATGTGCCTTACAAGCAGGCTCCACAGTAGCGGGAGGGAAACGATACAGCACACGATTAAACATTAGTTAGTTAGCACACTAGAGGCAGCTTAACAGCGAGATTATCAATCTTATCAATCGCCCCATTATATAAACTGGGAGAATGTAGATAAAGCACGAGACCTCCAGAATCGCTGATATCATCATCTCCGCCTAATTTAATAATACGTCCTTTGTCAGAAGTGACATTGATATTGCTTTTAGTGGCAGAGCTACTACATGCAGCGTACACTTGGACCACTCTTTGCAAGCACCATCATCCAACCACGCCAAACAAAGCAGGCATTTTCTACACGAACTGCATCGCTCCATGAGATTCATAGCTCTTCATAGCAAATGTCAACAGTAGGAATGGGCGGCCACTGATGCGCAATAATGAGTCAAACACCCTCGATTACCAACCTTCCTAGTCACCAAAATAAATGGATCGCTTTTATGACCCAGTGCCGCGTAGAAGACCCATCTGATAACTAACGTGTTAAGACATCTTCTAATATCTCGCTTTTTAGCAATGAAAAACCCGTTCATTTAAGCACTCTCCTCTAGCTAAGACGTTTTGTATCTACTACCAAACCATCTTAAGCAAGTTTGAAGGACGATTGTTGACTATGTATTACCCCAAGATAGGTATGTTGTTACAGGTCAATAACGCTTCACGCCGTTTAACCATCATATCGAAGTAATTAGGTCTTATATTTTTGGCGTCCTTAGCGTTCGGTCGACCGATAATGAGACGGAGCTTAATTGGGTCGAGAGTAGCACAGGAGACGCCTTCTAGCTGATATTCGAACCCTATAGGCCGTAGATCGCAGTCGGTCATGGCACGTGGTTTTTAAGCAGGACTTAGTCAGGGGTTGACCAAAGGTATTTCAACTTAGTAATATCTGTTAAGCACAGCCATCAATAGTCCCACTATTAGTGCATACACCCAGGGTAGTCTCCGACGGCGGCGAGCGAATCGTCCTCATGCGGTAACGAATGGGACGGCGGCGTCATACGGAAGCCAGTGGGCATTCCCAGCGCTTCTACAGCCTCACAACCTGGATGGATTTAGCTCAGGCAACCATCGTAACACTAACGATACGCGTGCCGTATGGTATTAGCACAACAGCCATATCCTGCGGAATACCGTCATTTTTGACCTTGCGACTGATCTAAATGACAACACGTGCTAGCCTTCCAACTAAACCGCAGTGATGAATTCCATTGGTTTTACTAAGATTATGCATACCGATAGTATGTGGGAGGACTCCCATGTCACTGTATAGTCCTCAAGCCAATCTAGAGTAGGAGATCGGGGCGGCCTGGGTAAAGCGAGGAATATCTTATACTACCAAAATCGGGTTGGTGTGTGTACGTCACTATTACGATAGCTCACATACACGGGTCGAAAATAAGCAAAGACGGGCAATACCCGTTTCTGTTCCCTAGGGCTCCTAGATAATACAATGTGAAGTTGACAAGAATAGACTGGAAACTCAACATATCAGCGATATTACAACCGACATTAGCTATTGTTCCCCTTTATCTCAGTAATGACCATAGCAAAGGCCGTGGTGGGATGGTTTTAATCGGTATACAAACATAACCTGGAGGATTTAATTTACGGAAATGGTGGTAGACGAAAACGATCTGGAAATGTCTCACCTGCTACTATATCTCAACGGATAGCTGCAGTTATATGCAGCAACTCAGTCAGTAGATACGGTAGCTTACGGACTATAGAAAAGAAGGAAACCTAAATGCTTCCGTTAAATTGTCATACAAGAGAGCTACACAACCCAAATCTTATTATTCATTATTAAAGACATGATGTAGATTCAAAATAGCAGCTCCTATTATTGTTTATCCCGCAAACATGACGTGGTATACAATGTATACGAACTCGAAATGTATAGGCCGAGACCTCTGAGAGCAGGTATAATGAAACTAAACTCAACTCTGATACAATCTAGGGAAACTTTAGATGAGAATAAGGTATTCTAAGAAGAATTAAGCCTCCTAGTCAGAAAGCCCCTATATTTAAGCATAAAACTCTAAGTCAAACTAATACGCCTTATTACCGAGACGCCTTCATATATAACGTTACTTGTTCCTCTACGGCGCACAACTAGTGTATCTACCAAGAATTAATACTCCTATTGATTGATCAGTATTGGATTCTAAGTATATATTGTTGCACGGACCAAGCCAGGTGCCTACGCCTGCCAGCCTTCCGTCCAGACATACAGCCTTCCGGCAAGACACGCAGCCTTAAGGAGCCGCAACCATTGGCCGGCGATTATCACGGGACTCGTAAGAGTTATAGGAGCCTCGTATTGTGGACTGGATCTGAGACAGCCAAAGGAGGGGTAATAGCTAGATGCCTAAGGCGCCAGCCTCCGGGCTGTCTATAAATATGAGGCGTAGGTCGAGGTTGCATCGAAGGATGGATTTGGAAGGCCAAAGGACCCTTTAGATCCAAAGAGAATTATTAGTTGAATAGAACACTATTCCAAGCCCTTATTACATAAGCCCTTGTCACATATATTTTCTGCATATAGTTCCATCTAAGCTTTGAAACAAGTTCATAAAGCTACTCTCTATAATCCAATACAGCTCCTGATGAATGCAAAGAATTATTTGGTAATTTCATAGTAGTTTTACGAAGTTATAGAAATTTCTATAAACAATAAGAAACATATGGTCTCGGTACTAGGATCGTGCCAAGCTTGCCCTGGAGGCCAATGAACCCGTCGTTTCCTATATCCCGGCTCTCAAATGATTCGATTCATTTGACTATTATTCTCAATTCCCTCTGTACCTTCCAACTTTTTTTCTTTCACTTCTTTTAGGCTAGCATAGCCTTCTTAATGCGCATCTTACATGGTGAGCTCAAGCTAGTAGTATCATGACCTTGTTGCGTTGCGGAGCTTGTTCCTCCGATCACGTGGTCATGAATTAGACAACTTCGTCCACTTGCGGAGAAACTCTGCTTCTGGACGCAGCGGTGCGGGATATAGCGGGCCGTATTCTCCATGTTTCTTAAAAGAAATGTTAGTATGTGACAAGTTCGGTTTCCGGTGCAGGGCGCTCGAAGGATCTTGCGGGCACTAACGCATATCGGCGGGGGACAACGGAAGATGTAAAGCGCTTTGATGACATGTATTAATCAAATTAGTCGGTGTACTTGGCATAATGACATAAGAAATATGCATCACAGTCCGTTTTTCCGCCAACAAATGCCATCAAGGATGGTGTGGGGATATTATGAGGATGCAGGTTGGGGTAGCAGCAATGTATTAAAACTGACTGATTCCACGCGCTGTTGTTCTATGAAGTTTCTGGCTCTTTCACTCCTTATTGTCGTGGGACTATTATCGTAATACCTAGATCCTGTTCAAGATGGTCCGACTTACAACGGCAGTTGTTTCATCATTCGCGCTCAGTGCCTCTGCGCTTTCTCTAGGCACTCGAGCTGAGCAGTCTAGTGAGACAACGAAGAGATGGGTAGGATGGAAGAACATCAAGAAGGCCTTTATCTTGTCAGTAGACTCACTTTAGTTTCGTCCAACCTTCAAAATTGCTAACTGGGTACTAGTGGAGATAGTTATACGCAAACGGGTAAATCAGGAACTCGTGCTGCGAACCTCACAGAGTAGGGTCTGCTGATACATTGCAGGTTTCGATTATACCCAGACGCAACCGTCCGCCTCAAATCCATTCGGCAACCCTACTTATCCTGGATGGACGTCGTCGAACGGGCCGAATTGGGTCGGGTCAGTCTCTAGAATTTGCCATCTTACTATCCCTTTATTCGCATATAATTGCAAATTCCCTGTGACTTTAGTAACTCGAACTTTGTTGTCGATGAGACTGTTAACATCGTATTAGTTACCTGTCGTTCAAGTATAATGCCTCGGCTTTACTAACCTACAACCTAGCATACGGAGGCGCGACAGTGGATTGTAAGTGCATATAAATCCTGTTGGTAATGCAATCCAATTCGAACACAGCTACCGGACGCTATTTTTGATTAAAATAATATTGAAATTAACTTTTGCTTATAGCGGCTCTGGTCACTCCGTACAACCCATCCGTGAAGTCATTGAAGGATCAGGTTGAGTCAGAATTCATACCAGGATATACCGGTAGTTCGCCTAAAGCGAGATGGACTGGAGATGACTCAATTTTCGCAATTTGGATCGGAATCAACGATATTGGAAACAGCTATTGGAATGGTCCAGACCAGACCGAAGTCCTCAACACCAAGATTTTCAACGTCATTTCGGGTCTCGTGGACAAGATCTACAATGCCGGCGGCCGAAACTATGTCCTTATCAACGTGCCACCTCTAGACAGGACGCCTCTGATCATACCCCAGGGCGAGTCCGCGGTCTCACTTTCCAAGGCAGACGTGGCTGCGTGGAACCAGAAGGTAGTTAACTTTGCCAAAAGCCTGAAGACTAAGGCCAATACAAATGTATGGGTCTACGATTCGAACAAGAGCTTCGGGGAAGTCATCGACAATCCAGCTTCGCACCCCGAGTCCGCCGGACTGAAGAACACTACTGGTTTTTGCGCAGCATATCAAAAGTAAGTCAACTGGCATGTCAAAAACTGCATAGATACCTCGTAGCAACTTGATAGCTGACGAGCATAGTGGAACTCCTGCGCAAGATACTCTTGATCCCAGCTGTGGGGTTGCGGTTAATCAATACTTCTGGCTCAACAACCTGCATCCGACTTCTGCGATCCACGAGGTAGTCGCAAAGGGAATTGCAGATTTGTTGATCGCTGGACCCAATGTATAAACTGTAGCAAGGGCTTGAAAGGATATTCGTTTTAACAATAATCCCCAATCGTATCAAGGGGCTTGAAACCTTCATAGCTCTATAGCATATTTATTTATACTCCGACTTCCTGGGTTGAGATCCAAACCTTCAAAGACCGGGTTAAGCTCGCTCGCTTCCTTTGATCTTGTATTTTTTTTTTAAAGGGGGGCGGGGGCCGAGGAGCTTATATCGCCTTATGTTAAGATCGTGTGACTAAAATCTTCATGATGATGAGATGAATAGAACCCATGCGTCATGAAATAATGATGTGAGGATGGGGAGGAGGGCCCTCTGAGCTGGTTCGTACCTTCGCGGTGTTCAGAAATAATGTATAAGCTAATTATTGCAGTCAATTATGGTGAAGTATGATTAGTTGGTTCGGAAAAAACAGAGTTTGAGAAAATCGATTAATGTTAGTATGTTCGAGCTTTTCTATGTTGTCTCTTTAATACTTTATTGCATTTGGGCTCGAGAGGCGTTGATAATTGCGTCTGTTGAAACAAAGCGCTAAAACACTTGAGGATTAATGGGCCTGAGCGTAGCAACCGAACTTGGAAGTCACCGAGGACAAACATTCCATCATGCCCCCACCCGATCTCACTACACGCCAGTACCCGTTTCTATCACCAACATCAAGCCACATGAATGGCCTCATTTCATGATAAGTAGGTATCCCAGCAGCAGATTGGAGTGAAACAAAGCGAAGGGACCATGAACATCGCCACGAGACTCGAGGTATATGAGCAGAAGTAGTATAGACAGAGAGATATAGACCTTCTGTTGGTAATGCAGAGGAATGGAGCTAAACCGTTTGGAGGCACTAACCTAAGTACCTAAGTTAGAATATATATACTGTACTACCTCGTAGATGACCTGTCAACACCAACTAAACCCCTGAAGTATAGGGGGTTCCGTCGGTAATTTAGCTGATACCTATACTAGCACATCTGCTAGGGCTGGCTGTTTCTAGGGAAACTGCATGAGAATGGCTCAGTGGATGCCAATTTTTTTGACGATCTATTCTCTAACATCAGTCATCAATATCGCGCCTAAATCCATCAGGCTATCTTTGTACATCTTTGTACTGAGCGTAATCACGATTTTGGCACTGTTACTACGTTCTGTGACCGCAGGTGCTGTATGATCTAGACCTTTCGACTGATAAGCCGCCAAATTTTCTTCACTTGCTAGGGTACCTTGGTCTCAACAACATTCGGGCGAAGAGGTCCTGCCCGTTCACCCTCCATCTCAGTCTGTACTCGAACAATTCTTGTGACTGGCCAACATCAACGTGACAACATTGCCATATCAATATCTAGGTGCTACCTTTTACACTTCGAAAACTCGGCACACAGCAGACAGGGTGAACGCAAAGCCGCGTAGCTGGGCATTCTCAAACACGAGCACAAGAAAAAGCAAATATAGGACGTCATCGTCGCCTGCCCTCGCTCTCGGAGAACTTAATTATCGCTAGGATACTGCAGTGTATCGGAGGGATGTTCACTGCTCAACTATGCGCATTGCCCTTCTTATTATAACGCCTAGGAAACCCTAATCGAGTTCACTGCTATAGCTGCTGTGTGCAAAGCTGATTGAATCGCCTATGGCTGGCAATGGTGCGGGGTGCTTGCACTCACAACATGGAGTCATAGACCTATTGCCAGAATCGAGACGACCGAAAAGAGTGCGCAAACGTCTGACTCGCCGCTCTAGAGTCAGCACCGCTACTATCTTCGTACCTGCGCGCCCGGATGTGACCCCAGAAGAACATTTCCCTTTGCAGACTGTGTTCACCCGCACATCTCAACCTCGCTTCGTGAACCGCTACGATAGCCGTGAGATACTCCTCGTGGTTGATGGCAGCTGTATCAACAACGGCAGTACTTCTCAGCCATCGACTGGCGGTTGCAGCTTCGCCTACAAGGGCCCTGGAAAGTCGGGTATAACCGCCGCTTTCCCCTTCTCTACCGTAGACCAGACCGAAGGTGGTACCGTTGGGTTTCCCCTCGAGCAAACAGGTCCGGGCGGAGAGTATCACGTCGCTAGCAGTAATCGCGCCAAGCTCCGGGCAGTAATTGCAGCGCTCGATTTCCGCGAATGGCAAGAGGAGGGCTGGAAGCGGATCATTGTTGCCACCGATCTCGAGTACGTCGTCTTTGGAGCGACAAGATGGCTACCTTCCTGGGCCAAACGACGGTGGAAAACTCGCCGTGCGAAACAAATTGCCAATCGAGATCTCTGGGAAGAATTTCATGCGATTGTTGATAGATTGGCTCGCTTGGGAACTGAGGTGTCCTTTTGGCTTATCCCACCCCAGAGCGGGATCAAACAGGCCTCTGCCCTTGTACAAGATACGAAAGACGTTGCTAGAGACGCAGCAGTAATGGATGTTGACACATCGGCCGAGGAGTTCACAAGGCTATGTGGCATTGAAGTGTAAATTACTCGTCGAGTTGTTTTCGCGCCTATGTACTTTTCGTCTGTTGTTTAGGGACTATCTACTCCGTACTGGACGGCTAAATGCTGACCCACCTCGGTTATCGTGGCATCCAATCGTGACATCGGCGTCTAAAGTTTCACCCACCATGGCGTATTCTGGAGCGCTGCAAACGAGATTGGCGCGTCTAATAGGGCTATATTTGGAGGATAAAAAAACAACAATGATGGCTCGCTTCGCGGCCCGACAAGGTCCTGATGGGAGTGAACTCAAGAACTATGTACTTATCAGATTTGGAGATGTTGTTTTAGGTAATACCTACTTTGAGTGTGCGTGCAAAACAAGTATTTGGGTTAGGTACCTAGTGTTAGTGTTTTCATCCCATCGCCAAGAAACATGTTGAAATTCTTGGAATTCTATACTACATCCAGCGATCGAACTTATCCTGTATGGTCGAGTGCTTAGAAGCAAATGAAACATGTTTATGAGCTATTAGCCGAATAAAGAAGGCCTCTTCTACCTACCTGCGTGTTTTGGTGCTGGTATGCACTTATCGCAGGCCGAGAAGGAGCTGCCCAGGTGGCGGTCAGACTTCTCAAACAAGCTCCGATCTGCAGGGGCTCTGTTTCACCTAGGAACAGTTTCCCTCGGACAGCGGCAGCTCGATGACGACGAAGCAGCAGCAGTCGTTGACGGACCCGGAAATAGATGTGCCGTTTGATCACCCAAGTCGGTTGTGCGCCATGACTACGGCGCTTGCCGCTTGCGTGCGGATCATGGCGGATCACAACCCTCACTGGCCAAGGAATGCAGGCCAGGTGGTTTGAAGTAGGGGTGACACGAAACCCGCCCCGTCCCTCAAACTCGAACAATGGCCTTAGCGGGAGGGATTCCAGCCAGTCCAATTGAACCCCTCTGGACTCCCTGAAGATCAAGCTTCAGTCTGTTTTGATTACTCAAAAGGGCAATAGAGCCCACTTTACTTCACCGTCACCACGTTTCGTGTCGACTTATCTAAATACAACCGTCTGCCACATCATTGCGAATTGGAACACCTTTTCGGAACCTCCAAATGGAACAATAACACTCGTACTGTCTCGACCTTTTTGTTCAATTCTTTCTGTTCGTTGAACCTGGTGTTCCCCCATTTTTACTTTAATACTTATTCTACGATGGCTGGCCTTCTGAATAACATTGGTGATACTTTGGGGTTGGATGCGGGCTTGGGTTTCGGCGGCGGGAAAGGCGAGTCGACAACAACAACGGCAACCGATTCTTTTCTGCCGACAGAAACGGGAAGCGCAGATGCTACCTCGACATCAGCTTCGGATGTCTCCACAAGCACACCCGAGACGCCCGAGACGACAAGTGCCGAGTCGTCTTCGACGGAACTTCCTACTGCAGCGCCGGAAACTACAAGCGCTGCGCCAACCTCAACGGAGAGCACATCTAGTAGCCAAGTTCTAGAAACCTCCGCAACACCTTCACCTAGTACGACCTCCGTGATAGGAAGTCAATCTACGTCGCAAACCACATTCGCTACATCTATTCTCTCGTCAAGCTCACTCACCGAGAGTATCGCTTCTAGCTTGGGACTGTCAAGTTCGACTTCAAGTTTCACTTCAAGCTTAGTCACTTCGACTCGCTCGACTAGCTCAGTGCGTAGCACATCTTCGCTTCTTTCTACACCTGAAGTGACGACAACCATTCTGTCGAGTCCAATCCCGGCCGAAACAACAGCCGCGGCCGTTACGGACGGAAATGGGAACCTGATTACTCAGAATCAGAGCTCAGGCAACAACAATGGCAGTAGCCTGTCCACGGCTGCGATAGCTGGGATAGCCGGAGGCGTGGGCGGCGCAGCATTGCTCGTTTCTACTCTTTTCGTCCTTCATAGGATCTGGAGGAAGAGGAGACACGGCACCAGCGAGGCGACCGAGAAGCTGGACGACATGTATGAGCCTGGGAGGCCCGAGGGCTTCGCGTCCACGGATAGATTGGTTCGCTGGAATAAGGGCTTGTCGGAGTATCATCGCCCCGATGCGGACCAGTCGTTTAAGGCTTATCGAATGTGATGGATATCATCTGATCTGCCTCTGTATATACAAAGATGATTAATTTATTGGATTTAGATCCGGTGGTACTGGCGTTGGGATTTCAAGAGTTTTGGCCTCTGAGATTGAACTGTGCATCTGTGTGGACGGACGCAAAAGCATATCATACACTATTTACACTCCTTTAATAGATAGTCACTAAATCAAGAACAAAACTCCATTATCTCAATCCTCCTGGCTCTACTCCGTACCTAGTTTTGAGCTAAATCTACTGTATAATCAAGGTGGGGTTGGGGTCTCAAGCAGCTTGACCCCTACCTCTCCCCAAGCGCTAAAAATGCGGTGAATTACCTTCACAACATTGAAGGGCGCGCCCTTCGGGAATATCGTACCTATGTACTTACCTTACTACATAGTATAGTAAAAAACAAGGCTGGTAATAAATACTGTAACTAGGGATGTGTGGTGTTTGTTGACAACCCGCTTTTACCTGGAGACTGAGGCCATTATCGCATGAAAAAGGGTCCAATAATGGTACGACCCCAGACTACTGACGTGAGCTCTTCCGCGTACATGGTCAGATAATGGACATGATATACCTATTCCTTACCGCATTCATTACTGCCCCGCGTTGGGAGGCCAATATGGTCAAATCCATACGAAACTTGGGATGTCGTGCAGGTACATGCAGTACCTACCTCGACTGGCGTACGTGTACCTGGACTCTGTAAGAATGCGTGTAAATTTAAAACTGTTGTCTGGTCCTATTTTTGGCTGCTGCATACCGGTTACAGATTGTTGAACAACTTCTATTTCATATACCCTGTGGTATATACTATAACATAATTATTGGCTTCTCAACATATCGTCATGGACTCATATTCAGCAGTATCTAATTCTTTGATATTGCTCTGGAGGGTTGTCCGGAATATGGCAAGTGGATCGCCCACTAGACTTCCTTACAGTAAAGACACCTGGAAGGGCGCAGGCTCTAGCGCCATTGGTTCCCTGGCGTATGCCATGCCTGAAAGCGGTAATCTGTTTCCAAATCTAGTGATACGTGATTCCACATCCATGGAAAGCCTCAACCGCAACCATGACAAGAACGAAGATACCTTCTATACGTAGGGAGTCTGGAAGACCTCGAATCATATCCCCTCTACCACTTCTATCGGCTAACTATAGCATCGGTGTGACTCACCGTCAAACCAGATACCTATGAATACACGATGTGAAGTTCAAGATGCTGTTGGAATACCTATCTATAAAGCAACATAGATTGGTCTAACTTCCAAGCTATCATGGCCTCAATTCAGTCTCGGTTTGCCTTAGCTCTCTTATTGACACACTATTTCAGTCCTCAGTGGCGATTTTAACGCATCTATATACCAATTGGCCTCAATTCAACACGCAAACACAATCAAGATGCCTTCGCCTATAATTCCCAAGCGCCTCGAACCTGGCGGAACAATAGCATTCATATCGCCTTCAGCGCGAGTGAACCACCAGTACCCCACGGTCATGGCGCGTGCAACCGCCTTACTCACGAACAAGGGCTACAAAGTACGTGAGTTCTACACTCCAGACACGGGGATCCAGAACTGCATTACCAACCGGCTGTCCGAGCTGCGAGCCGCATTCACGGACCCGAGCATCGACGTCATCATCACCACCATCGGCGGGCCCTCATTCACAGAGCTCCTCCCGGCACTGCTAGCTGACACAGCGCTGCACGAGGCGATCCGCGCACACCCAAAGATCGTCGTCGGCTTCTCCGACATCACGGGCTTGCACTGGTTCCTGCACGCCGCGACGGGGCTGCGCACGTTCTATGGGCCCGGCGCGATCCCCGAGCTGGGCGAGATGGCGTCGCTCGACGACGAGGACTCCGCCCTCGCCTTCACCACGACGAACCTGTTCCGCGCCATCGCGGCCCGCGAGCCCGTCGGTGACGTCGCCCGCTCGCGCTTCTTCGTCCCTAGGATCCCTATGTTCCTGTTCCCCGAGAGAGCAGATGAGCCGAATGAGCTTGCTCCTACGCCCGGTTGGACGTGGATCCGGCGGGGGAAGGGCGAGGGACGCCTTTTTGGCGGTTGTCTTACTGTCATGGCGCGGCTGGCGGGTGTGCGCGCTATCGTGCCGGATTGGAGGGGCCGCATCGTCTTCTTCGAGACTGCGACTGGTGACGATGATGTCTCGGGTAATCCTATCGAGCGCGTGCAGGCTGGGATTGCCGATTTGATTGCTCAGGGCGTATTTGATGATGCTGCTGGGTTGGTCGTGGGACGGCCGTTCGGATACCACACGCCGGAATTAAGAGAGCGGTATATCAACGTTATTAAAGGGCTTTTGTGCGATGGCCCGTTGGGAGAGAAGAAGTTCCCTATCCTTTTCAATGTTGATTTCGGACATACCATGCCTCTGGTCACTCTGCCTTTTGATACGTTGGCGTCGCTGGACTCGGATAAGGATCAGTTTGCCATATTGGAGTCTGCGGTTCTATAGGCCTAATATATATATTGTAATCAATGAGACGTGTTATGTGTCTGCCATCTCCCATCCCACTTTGTCTCTAATGAACTTGACGATGTCATCGATTTCCTCGGGTATCTTATACCAGTGACCCAATCCCAAGTATAAGTTCCAATCGACGCTATACCCTGCAGCACGCATTGTTCTCGCAGCCGCCTCGCCTAGTATGTGAGGCTTCTTCACATCAAGATCACCATGGCCCAAGAAAATGGGCGTCGAGAGCGCAGTTTGGTCAGTCGTAGCGTTAGGCAGAGGGTCCAGACCTAAAAGGTCCCTCTCAAACACGAGCGCTCGCACAGCCGGGTCCGCGGGTTGTGCATCCCCATCATCCGACACCGCAAATGGATTATCCTCATCTTCGTCACTCTGTGCCCCGGTCCCGCTATTTACCTCATCTTCGATGTCTTGCTGGAAAGGAAGATAGCCACACATGCCGATATACCCCGCGAGGGGAAACTCCAAGCCGAGCAGGACCGAAAGAGACATAGCGCACCCTTGGCTAAGCCCACCGAGGATGATATTCGCGGGGGACACGCACGCCATCTCTCGTCGGAGGAGCCCCCTGACTTCCACGGCGGACTCGGCCAGGCCTTGAAGCTGTATTTCTTTGCGGTACGCGGGGTCCGGAAGCCGTGCGATGTCGAACCACTGCGTGAGCTTCTTCCTGCCGAACGCGCTCGATCGCCTGCGCTTGGCCGTGGGGAAGACGAAACGGGCGCCTGGGAGCAAGTCCGGAAGTGTCTTCCCGTTCTTCGTCTTTCCCGTCTCGAGAAGCTCTTTGCCGAACTTTTCGCCATTTGAGCTTAATCCGTGAAGAAGAATGATAGTGTGTGTATGTTTAGTCATAGGCTCTACGATGTACAGCTGCTCGTTACGGGGATTGAGAGCCGCCGATGGATTTCTGTCAACGTCCATCTTAATATACTTGCTATAACATCCCGTAATGTTAAAGTTCGAGGTTCTAGTGGCAGATTGTTAAACCTGAGGTGAGGCGATATTCCTTAACCCCCGCACAAAAGTTTATGTGCTAATCAAAAGCTCACTCACTCGCCTTTGGGTCCAAACTTATATTAAAAAACAAGCGGGGTTTACTTGGGGGCCACGGCAGGGAGTTCCTTATGTTTGGACGGTCTTTTATCACTTTTATGTCGGACAGGGATCCAGTATTAAAAAGCTGTTTAGAAATATACGTCTGTTTAATGTATATACTCATATGTATACAAGTGTAGCTCAATGGCCTCTACATTATAGCTTACCACCAGCAAGCTTGACAAGCTTGGGGAAGTCGGGCGTACCCAGGCCAGTTACGGGATCCCAGCCCTTCACAGCCGGGAAACCATCAACACCACAGCCAACGGCGCTACCTTGAGTAATATCATTCAGACCCTTGTAGCCAATCGAGTACAGCCAAGGGTTCAGGAAGCCCAGCGGGCGCTTGCCTGAAGCCGCGAGAGCGTCGTTGACCAGGGACAGAATACCGCTCGTGAGAGGTGTACTCGCAGAGGTTCCGCTGATGACGCCCTCGGTACCATTCCAGAAGTATGCGAAGTAGAGACCCTGAGAAGCGATATCGGGGTACGCACGGCCCTTCTTGTTGTACCATCCGTCGTACTCGCCCTTGAGGTTCTTCACGTATTGGGTGACCTCGAGCTTCTGGTACAGAGGGGTATCGAAGATATTGCTGAAGCCTACAACATTCGCAGTTAGTCATCACGGTTCGAAAGTGGTTTACGGAGTTTTCAGAAGCTTTTAGACACCATCTTGGCCCCAAAAGGAAACCTCGTGCTGTCAAAGTTGCCAAAACAAGAAAATGGTTCTAAGAATTCCTTACCTCCTCCAGAAGTATAGTTTCCGTGGGATACACCGTCAGGGCCAACAAAGGCGGGACGGTTGGCAACGACCTCAGGCTCGAAGTCCTTGGTGGCTCCCACTGCGGTAACATAGGGGCACGATGGCGGGAATTCGGGGAGGAACTTGTCAGTGTTCTTGCCGTCATTGCTGACGCAAGTGCCATAAGAACCGACACCAGAATCGCCACTCGCGAAAAGGAGAGAGGTTCCACGAGCACCGACCTGTGCGAACTGCTGGCATACACGTCGAGCATATGATGGGGGGACTGTCTGCTCATCATCGGCGTACGAGGTGGAAATGATCTGAGGGAACGACTTCTGGCTAAGAAGCCAGTTCACCCAGACGAGGTACGGCTCGTTAGAGTTATCCGGAGTGCTGTTTGATGGCTTGAATGGGGGCGAACCACCAGTTGAGTAGCTGATGATGGGCGTTTTGTACGAGATGCCAGCGATGGCTTGGAAGTCCAGGTTAGCCTCCTTGCTCGTGCTGGCCTCGAGCTCCGCAGGTGTCAAAGGCCCGTCTCCAGGGCCACCGGCAAGAGTCAATTGGGGAAAATCGTTGGCTACCGAGACCGAGTCGGGCCGGTATTTCTTGAGAAATAGCTCGCCATCAGTACGGATAGGGTGCTCGCCCAGGTAGTTGGTGAATGCGACTTTATTTTGGCCGGCTGCGCGGGGCTATTCCATGTTAGTTCACACGACGCTCGCAAGGGTGAAATGCAAGACCAACCTTATATCCCTTAGTCTTGTAGAGGGTCTCAAAGCACTGGGGCGTCACAGAGCTGGTGTTGCAGACAGCGCCGATTTCCGAGTTGGTTGGGTAGTGCTTTAGGGTGGATTCGGGTAAGATGCCCGTGTCCACGAAAGCCTGAGAAGCGTGGCTGCGAGCGCGGAAGAAAGAGTTGGTGGGTTGAATGGTGTCGATATGATCGTGCAGATGGTTTGGCAGGGACCACGACGGCGCACGTGCCACTTTGGCACCATCCTTGTGTTCAAAGATGTGATACTCGGTATCGAGAAGTCGTTCAATGTCACTGATGGGCAACGCCACGGTAATCCAGTCCTTGGCAGCACTGTACGACGAGGGCACTATGCCATTGTCACCCAACCACTCGTGGACGAGATCGGATGTCTCTTTGGTCGGCTTGACAAGCTCCTCGACCTCATCGGCAGACAAGTGATGTCCATATTTGGGATGAGCCGGGTCCGAAACTAAGCTTTATCATTAGCCAAACAATGTCCAGCGTCCCAAATCCGTAACCAATTTCAAGTCATAGGCAAGAGAAAGTCTCAATGCGTACCTTCGTACAGCTGCTTCTCCAATTCATCGAAGTTACTCTGCTTCAGTCCGATTTGGAGATGGATGACGTGATCGGCCGGTGCTCTCGCGACTTTGGCCCAATCCCTGGGAACGTGGTGCGTGTCTTTCACGCTGTAGCCAGAGCGGGCGACAGGACTCGCAAAGACGGCCTGGGCGGCCGCAACAAGGGCGGCCGAGAAGACAGTGGCACCAACCATATTGAGTCAGTCGGCTCAATTGTCCGTCGATGGTAACGGCGACGAGCAAAATAGAGGTAAAGAAGGAGAAGAGGGACGAGGAGCAACAGTAGAGGCATGGCGGCTACTTGTACTTCTGGGGAATCGACCTACGATAGGTCCGATCGCCATCCATAGACGATCGGCGTGCTGCTCGCGTGCTATGATGCCTGTCAAGCTACAGCTATCCAATGGTCATCGATCCTTGTAAACGGTGAGATCGACAGGGCCATGGTGGCTCTGATTGGTTCTGCACAAATTGGAGCTCTTGTCGCACACCTGTGTCCAGTCTAGACTGCATCGCTCTTTGTAAATAACCACAGCTCAGCCAGAGCTCGTCAATTGTCGGTTCGTTCGATCGGTTCACGGGCAGGGGATGCTGGGATAGCTATCCAGCTAGCTCGCCTTCGTATACATTTCTGGAAGGTCGACGGGGTAAATCCAAAAGCTGGGGTCCGCCGAGGCTAATGCAGTGAGATGGCGCAGTGACTAACCCGAAGAACAGAGCAGGCCGAGGCGGCTGATTGGGTCGAGAAAGCTTATCAATTGTTAATTTCTTGTCAATCTCTTGTCCTTTGCCACGCTGCTATGTAAGTACACGGAAGCAGCTATTTACTCACATACAGTACGCTTTCCTCTATATTGTGATATGCAAACTCATATTTACTTGAGAGAGATCTTTAAAATGTCAAATATCCCATTGAGACTCAGCTGTAGAACAATTGACTTCTAGACTACTGTGATAGGCATTCTACAGTACAGTATGTTAGTGGGCCCCTGCATCGAATTGTTGGTACCTATTGTAGTGGCTGAAAAGGCAGGGTATTTCAGGTCCTTCGCGCCACAGAAGCAATTGATTGGTTCACTTGACTGGCTTGCCTCTTCCAGTAAAGTCATGCCATATTTGCCCTTCCTTCAAATGGCGCAAAGCAAATTCGGTCATTGCCTATCTACAGTAAAGACCGATTAACATCTATCACGACATCTTACGTGCCGGTGAAGACTTGAAAAATATCACATGCAAATACTAAATCATTCGTAAAATATTTGATTCCCTTCTTCCGCGGTCCCGGTATATATGGCGCTGATTTTGCTAATGACTGATAGTTTGAGTCTGGTGTTTGAGTCCCAGGCAGCGGCTTCAACAATGAACAGCCACCTGGTTACCAGTATTATCCGAACTCCCGCCGAGCGAATAGTTATTAGAAATTGAAGAAAAAAAAACGCATGATTCCCAGCACTCACCAGCTCCTGAATTCTAAAGTCAAAGTTCAATGCCCTTCGACGACATATAATTATTAGCCCTAATGCAATTAAGAGGTCCCCTCACAAATACCCACGGACACCCGAGATCGTGTATATAATAATATGAGCGACAAGCCGGGAATCCCGATCGCTCCTACGAACTACCTGATCATCCGAAACTGGCGACTGCGGGATCGGCTAAGCTAACAATTTGAATGAGGCTATTTACACATAAAGGTTGTAGATCGCCTGCCTAGTAGAAGGGGGAGCTACCTGGGCAGTACCTAGGAATCTACCTATCGAGGACTATTATACGATAAGAATACCCTTCCACGCCCTTGCACACAAACCCTTGTTACAGGTGATTGCTGCGCCTATAAGAAGAGCAAAAGGCAAATTCCCGAGTTCCGGCCTGTGTGCGAATTTAAACCCCGCTGGAGTATGATGATTTAGCGTTCGGAAGTATCAGGGGTACAAAAAAGAGTGTCACAAGACATAGAGACACTTCTGTATATGTATCTAGGATAGCCTTACGTAGCCTTGAGACCCCCATGCAACAACAAGAGTCTATTGCCTACTGCATACTTGGGTTCGTGGCAAAGAGTAAGATGATTTTAGGGCAAGGAAGCAAGTCTTTGTACAAGACCTCTTGATGCCCGCCTGAACAATCTGTGTCAGACATGTATCTATAAAACGAGAAATTTAGTAAATTAAGAAATAATGGCCATCCAACGCTTAGCTACTTTCACTTCTCCCTTTAACAATGACTGAGCGATTCACTAATTATTCTATTAATTTATTATGTTGCCTTTAGTCAACAACTGGAAGTGCCCTATTTGTTGATGCTATTGTTGCTACCTGTAGATGTATACCTGATATTAGTTACAATAATTATCTGCTTAGCTATCTCTATGTAGGTGACTAGATACCTCTCGAAGTGACAAAGGTCGCTCAGGAGAATTTGGTAGGGGTGCACTTATAAGTTTATCTTCAGAAATTCCCTAACTATTGCGCCTTGATATGTAGAAAAACTTAGGTACTATTAGTGCAAGAGGGCATGACGGATTAAAAAAACGTACACAAGGAACAAGGGACTAGATCTCTTTGTACCTAAGGCATAGCCTACCTAGGTACTTAGCTAGGAGCAAACAAAGTGAAGCAGTCCTTAGAAATGGAAGGTGCTATAGTGTAAGCCAACCTCTGGTTTATATCCATACGTGCCTACCCTAGGTGCATACCAAGGTTGGATACTTGATTGCCTGTGCTAATACACTCCAATGCAAACCAGCCCACCTAGTTTCCAAGGTTCTCCATTCCAACATTGATTGTTCCCATCTTCCCATTCCACAACCGTGCCGCCTTCCAGTCCTTATCTCTTTACAAACCGTCGCTGTATAAGTACTAAATGTCAATTTCCATCGCAATAGTACCGATACTATTACAATCGTACTTTCTTCCGTCTCGTTTATTTCCTGGGTACGCTGCTTCCTTCGCACTATGCACGAAGTGCCAACTGTTGCACAAGCCACTACGGCCTTGGCATGCTGGCAAGCCTTTGCAGCTGAAGGCACGAAGATAATGACGGAAGAAGCAGCATTAAGGGCAAAATATGAGCAACTGTACCCATTACGCCTATTTACGAATAGTCGCCAGCCTAACCCTGTCCGCTTCTATGGACCTGGCCCTGACGGGAGACTACATCCTCATGATCCGCCAGTTGGTACTCTGCATTATGCTAGATGGAGACATGAAATTGCGGCGGTTGGGGATGCTGAAGGTGATGGATGTCACGATGAGCAGAATCCCTCAATGATCAAGCGCCAGCGAAATCGACCCACCTATACCACCAAAGGCAATCGGACAGCTAGAGAGGTCAACTACTCTCTTTGGGAGAAAGTTACTGCTGATTCAATCAACGATATGAGCACACATCCTGGACCGAAAACCATCCGAGCAATCCACGAAGAATACCTGTTGAACGAGGATGATTTCAATGACACGGACGACCAAAAGGCGAAGGTCATGCCCGCTTTAAATAATCGCCAGGACGAGGACCCTAAGAACATTTATCCCCTTGGTTACCAGCTCCTCAAGCAGTGGTCCAGTTAGTCCCCTGGAGTCATTCTTCCCCGTTTTAGCAGGTTTAGGGCCTCATCACCCCCACATGCTCCCAAAAAATAAGCTGAAATCTTACTCTTTTCATTAATTACTAACTCAGGCGTGTAAATAGAGGCCAATGGCCACGCAGAATGGCAGGAGGGCGAGTGCCTAGGACCCGATCCGCATAACCCCGATGCGCTCACCAAACACCTTGGATGGTGAGTAGTATTAATAATACTACAGTTAATGGACTTTTACTCATATAAGATATAGGTTTCCGAACAGACTTCGCATGACCAAGGCTGGTCTCGGCGCTGACGCCCAAGATTTCGTCTGGAATGAAGTTTTCCACGGAAATCTTGACGCAAAACCGAAGGAGAAATTTATCCCGCCGAAGGCCAAATGGTCCGAGGATCCTCATAAAGTTACAGTACTGGCTAATTCCGGGAATAATTGTACGGTAAGATCCCCTAATTTCTCGACGTAGCTGGCATTGAAGAAACGTGCTAATCGTGACATTTAGACGCTGAAAATTGTTTCCCGCGAGGCTTTGAAAGACAGCCTGCCACTTCCAGGGTCAGACACACTTAACGCCCGGAAGATTTGGCTGGATGCGCAAGGTGTTAAGAGACCTGTATACTCTGTTACCAAGGCCGTACCCTCAAGTCAGCTCGCCATCAATAAGTCGACAGTTCCATTTTTGTCTAAAATGGAGGCGATGACCGATATGAAACTAGTAACAATGTCAGGATACGCAGAGGGAGAAGAACCCGAGGCCAAGTCGACAAAAGAGTCGGAAGTCACCGAAATTCAAGAGCAGGAGAAGAGTCTTGGAATCACTCAGAAGCCAGCGGCCAACAACATGGGCGGGAAAGATGCGAACAGAAAATTGGATACGACTACTCCGGACCCTACTTTGAACGAAGAGCATGAGGCTATTGAAGCGAAACTCAAGGAACTCTCTATAAATACCGAACGTGGCCGCGAGGGCAAGAGGCCAATCGTAATCTACTCTGCATTTCGCTCCAAACTGCTTGGAACTCCCGTAACTCAAGTTTTGGGTTACGAAGAGTAAATTGAGAGGCCTACTAACGATTACTTCTAAATTGTCAGTTTAACAGTGTATATACAGAAAGCTCCTAGGATGCACTAGCTTTCGGCCGTTTGGCCGAGGGAGACCTGGCTAACCCCGAACATCGACTACGAGCAAGCGCGGATGATTTTAGGGAATGAAGTAGCATCGGCAAGAACTTTCGGATACATTGCTAGTTGGTATGACAGCTTCATCTGCACGGACATACCTCCACTACTGAGGTATTATTGATGATTAATAACGATATTTATCTCCTTGTCTCGCCAGCAAAGTGTTAGCAATAGGCCAACTATTACACGAGGGTCACGCAACAAGAGGGGACCGGCCAAGGAATCCAACTTGCTACTCGGATTGTTGGCTTCTGTTGCCAGTTTTTTCGACAATCAATGTACGACTTTATTTTGTATTTAAAGTGTTAACTGGTCTGTTCTATTGAGAATTCAAGCAAAGACCCAATAACTAGCAGAATCACGCAACTCTGTTCTTAGGTCTCTGATCTGCCCACCTAGCTTAATATCGAGTCTTCATCAATTTTTCGACTGAAGATATGCGCTATAATCGCTTTTGCCGTCTAGACGATTCTTGTGGCAAGGTTCAAGGCTGCACATTAAAATGTTCATTTCCCCATATCCTAGCATGTGAAGGGTATTTTCAGAGACCTTCATACAACCGCACGTGCCCAAGGCGCACCGTATGGTCATAGAAAATAGAGGGCCGCTCCAATAGTCCTAACGCCATTGTCGGTAAGCCCTGTCTGGGAAGACCGCATACCGGCATGAAGTGGTCTTTACTTCATGCGCGCAAAATTGAACTGGGCCTTCCTTATCCATCTACCTAAGTGTCACGAACCCAAGTATGCGGTAGGCAATAGACTCTTGTTGATGCACGGGGACCTCAAGGCTATGTGAGGCATTCCTACATATATAGAAGTCTCTTTGTCTCTGTGCCTCGAGGCACCAAGGCATCTAACAAAACCAAAAAAGTCAATTTTATTCCCGAGGTCATTTCTAATTACAAACACTTAGTATTTGATATAGTCCTATGCAAGTAATAAGGAGAGACGTGTAAACATTAATGGATAATGAAGGGGGATGTTACGGTAGCTCTTTGATTCTTGTTATCTAACTATGGTAAGATAGGTTGAAGATGCTCGCGTGATTCATGCAACCAATGAGCACTAACGATGCTTTCTATCTATAGTATACGAAATTTATCCTCAAGGTGGTTTTTTGATAAATTCAAGAGATCCATGATGAGTCAGTTTATGGTAGGTTAGGAACGTGCTGTTTCCACTGTAAGACAATCTCCTCCTCTGTGCTGTTATCAAGGAAGGTCCTCCTTGTTCCCTTGTCTGTGGAACGTCGGGAATCCCCGCAGCAAAGGCGGTCTTTTCAAGTCCCGTCGCCGATGTCAGGTCTGTACTGCGAACCAACGAGGACTGCAAATGGAAAGAAAATAGAACTAGTGTTATTAGCCCTTTTGCAATCTAGTAATTAATTGTGATGTATTAGGTAGTAAACCAAGTGTCGTTAGTTAGTTTAAAATATCACATGAGAGTTTCTACCCTGATATATACCTGTACTAGGCTTCCGTTTTCAGTGTCTACGTCACTGTCTACTGTACAGTAGGCACTGGCCGCGTTTTCATAGGTTGACGGTCAGCCCATAGGTAGTTGAGGTCGGACTTCGGACTCGGATTCCCGTCCCCTGTAACTATCGGAAAACAGCTCGGGTCCGAGTGAATCGGTTACTAGCACCAAGAAATACTTAAGTCAACACCACCTATCATTCACCTGTATTCGAAATCAGTTAATACAAACTTTCTACTCCTTCCTTTTCCATAGATGTTGTATAAGTACCTCAGGACAAAGGAACCATACCTAGTATCTTACGCTAGCACGACCCCACTTTCGTTTGAGCCAACCACAGCCGCCGCTGCTGTCCTGAACAGGAAAGGAATTGGGGCAGGTCCGGCAGACTTCAGATTCCATAGTCCCTCAGTTGGGCTACCTCTTCATTTTTTTCAAACTCGACTTCGCTCTTAAGTCCGTAGGTTACCTTCACATTCTCCTGGAATTCTCCTGAAATCGACACGAGGTTCAGAGCATACCAACAATGGCCGCCAAACCAATTTTGACTGCCCGACTCCCCACCTTAGTGGGAAGCGTTGCATTAGCTGGGATTGGAATAGGAGTCTACTCGCGATACTTAACAGGTGTAGCACATGCAGACAGCGGCGCACCCCCGAAGGCTTTCCGTGGCGGGCCGGCATTCCTGTCACTCCAGTTACAGAGCAGCGAAGAGGTCAATCACAACACGAAGAGACTGCGTTTTGCGTTGCCAACGGACGAGCACGTCAGCGGACTTGCGCTCACATGTAAGCACCCCACCGCCAAATAGAGGAGACATATGAGGCACACGTAGCTGATTGATTGCGTAGCTGCCCTTCTTACGTATTCTTGGCCCAAAGGGTGCATGCTCCCTTGTGTACGACCTTACACACCGGTCACAAGAAGCGGTAAGCTCACGTGGTTACGGTTACATTGTACCACCTTGTTCGTGCCACTAACAACGTCGTAAGATGAGGCTGGTGTCCTCGAGTTAATGGTGAAGAAGTACCCCAACGGAAAGCAGAGTACCCACTTGCATTCTTTACAGCCTGGGGATTCTCTGCGCTTCGTCGCACCCATTCCTGGCTACAAATGGACACCCAATAAACACCCCAATATTACGCTTATTGCCGGCGGTGCCGGTATCACGCCAATGTATCAACTTATCCAGGGTATATTGTCTAATCCTGAAGACAAGACCAGCATAACACTAGTGTTCGGTGTCAACGCGGACGCCGATGTATTACTCAAGTCAGAGTTTGAGGATTTTGAGCGCCAGTTCCCAACCCGGTTCAAGGTGATCTACACCGTTAGCAATCCTGTTCCGGGCTCTCCCTACCCAAAGGGATACGTAACAAAAGAGCTCTTGAGTAAGGTAGTAACTGCTACATCCGGAACGAAGGATACGAAAGTGTTTGTGTGCGGGCCACCAGCAATGGAAAAGGCACTTGTCGGGACCCGGAGCCAACCAGGCATATTGGGCGAGTTGGGATACACCAAGGATCAAATTCATAGATTCTAGTTAGCTCGAACAAATTTGGGAGAAGAAGGTTGTGCTAATGGTTCATGATGTACTACTAAATACCCAAGTAAACCCAGTATAATTGAATACATAGAATAGTGTATCAGTCATCTGAGATGGATTTAGACGAGACATAGTGAAGGTAAATCGATATAATAGGTGCCTGAATGTACAATTCAATAGTCGCACCCAAGGTAACCATAATCATTACGTCAAGGACAGACCCCCGGTGCCATGCTCTATGACCTTTAGATCATATGTTTGCACGACTCATGTACATGAGGTCGGCGATAGACTCTTGCCGTTGAACGAGGGTCTCTCAAACAACTTGGTGGAGTCTGCCTTGTGGCAACTAGTAATGGCATAGCCATACCAAATTCTCCCTAGGATTGTACTACTTCTAGGAATGATTATATCAAAGCTTATTACTAAGTGGTACCGAGTTTAACGAGGAATAGATTACTCGACCAGGACCGGCTTTGAGTGGAAGGGGTTCAAGATATTCATTTCCCATAGCAGTTTCAAGGAGCGAGATTGAATATTTCACCTATCAGTCACATTTTATAAGACAACTTCTACATATCAGGGACATCCCTTATGCTGATATCTATTTTATTAGGGACAAACATGGGGCTTAGATCCATGCATTATTTGTTGCAAAGCACGTGGACAATAAAGGGATTTCTGATAGAGTTAGAAGAGCCTCACGTACGTGTTTTAGGGACCCTCGTGCAACAGCAAGAGTATATCACCTACCACATAATTACATGGAGCTAGTAACACTGCCCCTCTCCTTCTGTAGGCGCAACCATCTTTACACTCACTATTATATTTATTATATTCTGGAGCTCGCAGTCGATCTAGCACTTACGGGACAGCCGCGACTTCCATATAATACCATCAGCAGGCATTCTCCCAGCCATATGAGTGCGTTGCCTACAAGTCAGAATACCATCTGCCCTAAGTTTCCACCATATCATGGGGTGGCCTAAGAAGAATTGGGGCAAGCGGAGCAAGGACGGAGACCCTGAGCAACACGCCAAGTTTTTCGTAGGTGTTGAGACGGAGGCGCCATTAGCGGTAACCAAATGGAACCGAAACGCAAGACAGCATGACTTGCTACAGGGTACGGACGCCTTGAGTGAACTTGCCAGACTCTTCAACAATTCCGGCCTCCGTGCTTATGATAGTGCTGTCGATCATGAGCACGATCATTCACGATGGGCTATTACTATTGACTCTAGTATCGAGGTTGGCCAAGAGTTGCAAGGTTTGTTCCCATTATTAGGCGCTTTCGCAGTTGTGTTAGTAACCAATTATGCCTCAGGGGTCGGGTCGCCCATTGAGATAAAATCACCTCCGATGACTATCGATAATTCGAGATATGAGGAGAAATTCCATACCATGTGGACGATCATTGATGGTTTCAAAATCCCAAGCATCGAATATTGGAAGATGGCAAGCACGCATAGTACGCAAACACTTTTATTTCTCGTTTCGATAGATAATTTTCATCTACATACTACATTCTCTATAATTTCTAACAACCACACTTTCTTAGTACACTTTTCTTTGAAAGGCGTGCCTGAGTTCCCGTTACCGGTAGCCCAGCAGCTTGCTTTCTGCATAGTCTATTTCGAGGAAGCGATCGACGATATCATCCCTGCAATGACGGACACTTCTGACAGGAAACGACCAGGAGGTTGGAAGCATTGCGAAAGGTACAGCAGGAGGAATAGAGTTAGGCCTGACTACAATGATAGGAAACCGCTGGACGACCTACGAAGTTGCTGGGAAGCCATTCGTTCCACGACAAATATCCAAGAACTAAGTTATCTGATGTGCTACGACGATGATCATTATAGGAGAGCTCATGGGCGGGAGATCAAGAACTGGAAATAGAACTTCAAAGGTCTTGACTACCGAACTATCGAGTTCCGCCAGAGTGAGTATCTCTAGCCATGTCTTTTATCTCCATTCCGTTGTTGAGAACGAAGATCGTTTTAGCAGGATATTTCTATGAGACTCTACAAACTTGGCAAAACCACCCTAGATCAATTACAAGAACCATTACTGACGAGGTATACTACAGTGCCCCCAAGCCGCTCAGCACAGGAATCGATAACCTGGATCAACTTCACGACCGATTTTGTGCAAGCCGCGGGTAGAGTCGACCGGAACCTGCTAGACGAAGCTCTTCTAGGAAGTATTTCATTTACGGAAGCCTTGGGATTTACATTAAGCTGCACCCGAGAGGTCCAAATACAGTGGGAGGATCAGTGGGCTAGAGGTGGAGGTTCAAGTGGATTGAACTATTACCATTTGCAATTGTTCATGGACTGCTCGGACATTTTCTGGGACAGAGTGAAGTATATGAAGGATTGCATAGAGGCTGAGCTAGCTCAGCTTTCCTGCAACTGATGATTTGCTCTAGATGTGGGACGTGATGCTGCGACTTGTTTGACGGTATGTGGACCAGTCTTGGGATTGTCTGCGGTGCTGGACTTCCAAGTGGTTTTTAAATGGGACATGGTGGAGGTTTGGCCTTAAGAGTCAGGTTTCTTTTGGGTCCACGGGCTTCAGCAATTAGAATGTTGGTTGGGCTCGTGCAACTTTTTGGAGTGTGGTCTCAATATCTAGGATGGCTAAGATATAATTATGTAGCGATAACTGATTGCAGAAATAACGGGAGTTCATAGTAAGGTATATCTCAACTAGCCCAAATTTAACAAGGAAAGTTGAATAGTCAGTATTAAAGCCATGAGGATCGCACCTCAGAGCTATGTAGCTCATCGGCATACGCTTCAAAAATTCCATACAAACTAATACGTGAACTCCTACATGAGAACCCAAATCGTGAATAGAAATATGGAGAGAGACTAGATCCATAATCATGGTTTCCGACAGCTGACGGAATCATATTCAGGACTAGTTACAGTTCAATCCTGTTCAAAAAAAAAAAAAAAAAAAAAAAAAAAAAGTGGGAATAAGCCAAGCATTTTAGCTATCATTCTATCTAATTCGAATCGTTGCATGTGAAACAAGATACATAGAACTATTCTCAACAGCATATATACCATAGGGTATTATAGCACCCAGATAAATTATAGAAGAAATGTATAAGGGTAGATTTGACACTGGTATCTATGTTATGCGATACTGCTTAACTGTCTATGTGTAAGGTAATTAGCGTCGACCAAATGAATAAATGGACTCATATTTTTTTTTTAAAAAAGAGGCAAATAAGGAAAAGCCCGCAAAATACCAACAGCCCTGGCTTGTATCTTACACTAAATAGAAGCTCACCGGAGAAACCAAGCAGTAAGCCGCCAACATTGGAACTACGGCGCCTCCCGTAGTTGCGCGGCTAGCTTTAAACCGGGCGAAGATCCAACGCATCTCTACCTACTTTAAGACTAAAATCGCGTCAGCAAGGGAGCCATACCGGCTTTATGGGAACTTTTTATAACGTATCGCACATATTCTTGCGTGGAGAAAAGGTAGGTTTTAAGCAGTAGGCAAAGGAAAACCTACTAGTTTGTGCAAGTCTGCCGTGGAGGGAAAATACACTACAAAATGAGCTTTTCTTCTCTAAAATAGCTGCCTCTAGTCGGTTGGGATACAAGGAATAGCTCATATAAAAGCAATGCCGAAGAGAGGAAGAAGATGACCAGGTATTAGTCGAATGATTGAGGAGATCGTTATCACTACCTACCTAAGAGGGAGGGGTATGAAAGGTTGACCATTTCTCCAGTAAAAGGCCCAGAGCTAATAAACCTAGGTTAACCTAGTCTAAATTGAGTAGGTTAGTCCAATATACTCGACCCCCGCAGTGGTGGATCTGGGGTACACAGGATGATAACGATCCAGTATTAGGTATACTAATGATCAGGGTTGTATAGCAGGGGTATCAAGTTGCACATACTGTTAAGGGATTATGGTGCAATCGATTACCTTAAATACCTACTTAAAAAGTGCACAAGTAAAGGAAAGGGCTTGACGAGACTCAACCTACAGTACTCTAATACTCTAATACAAATGGCGGAATTAGCACAGCGCCACGAATGCTTGTTGAACGGCATTTTGCCTTAGCCTGGAGCTAGAAACCCCGCATTTCCCAATTGACTCTAGACCACCGGTGGTCACTAGCTCACAAGATGTTCGGACTTGGAAGGTGACTGCTGATAGCGACCCGATAGGAGAATAGAACTAACCTTGGGGTACGCTTTCTGTGCTATGGACTGGGAGAGCGATGGCCTATAGGGTGAAGTAGAATCTGGCGTTGCTATCAGGGAACCCTGTTCCGTGCCGAGACATATTGGCGCAAACAGGTGATTGCTGATGTGGGCGGCGATACATAAACAACCGCGGGCTCCTCTTATCATATCCAGGAAACCAGCCCTTTTGATCGCGAATTGAGCCCCACAGGCGATGAACATCATGGGGTTCTTCTTCAGAAGAGCAAATTCTGAGCAAGATGCGGACTCTAGCTCGGCAGAGCACAGCCCGACAAGTCAATCTGGGGAAAAACATCAGATGGTAGACGCTACCATAGCAGCTTCCGACCTCGAGAGGATTAAACAAGCACACCAGTGGGACCCCAATCTACCAAAGGAAAAGCTTGACGCTATCAAGAAAGCGGCCGAGGATGGAGACGCTACGGAGATCGTTGAGGCTGATATGCTTTTCACCGAGAATTCGCCCTACGAAGAAGTTCGCGCCGCTGTTCGTAACGTTGATGGCGGCGAGGTTGCTAACACCGTAAGGGCTTGGGTCATTGGCATGTTCTTCGTTACCCTCGCTAGCGGGGCGAACATGTTTCTGTCTATGAGGAGCCCGGCTATCAGTACGTGATATGAAGTCTTGCCCCATCCATTCTATCAGAGCGCATGCTCTCATACACCCCGGAAGCCTTTTATTCATGCTCTAAGCTATCCCTAAGAGCGGTAATATCTAACTCCTATCCTCTTATAGATTTCACAGCCATCGTTGTGGTCTTGCTGTCATACCCAGTAGGCTGCCTTTGGGCTGCTATTATGCCGACTACAGTTTTCAACACATTTGGTATCAAGTGGACTCTGAACACAGGGCCATTTACTATTAAGGAGCACGTTGTCATCACGTTAATGGCGAATGTTACACAGGGTTATGCTTATAGCACTGATGCCCTGCTTGCACTCCAGGGGAAGCCATTTTACAATGTAAATTTTGGCTGGGGGTTTGCTCTTATTTTCACCCTCAGCTCGCAACTCATCGGCATCTCCATATCGGGCTTGTTTCGCAGGTTTTTGGTTTGGCCCGCTGCTATGTTGTGGCCCAACCAGTTCTCTAAAACGAGCCTCTTCCATGCCCTACACGACAAGAGCAAGAACGCCGAAACAGATTTCAATGGGTGGAAGATTAGCACATATCGATACTTCTTCTACCTTGTGGGCGGTATGTTCATCTATTATTGGATACCAGGTGTAATCTGGCAGGGACTCTCCGTGTTCGCCTTCGTTACCTGGATTAGGCCTAACAATGTGGTGTTGAACCAACTATTTGGGGGTTATACTGGCCTCTCTTTGATCCCAATCACATTCGACTGGACCTATATTACAGCATACCTTGACGATCCGCTACTGGCCCCGACGCATGCCCACGTGAATACCCTACTTGGCCTAGTATTGTTTGTTCTTATCCCTACTATCGGTATCACCTATTCCGGTTCCCTGTGAGTTGGTAGATCTTTTCGGCGCGTCTTAGGGTAATTATACAAGACCACTAATAGGAATACAGTTTTGCCGACTATCTACCAGTAGTGACAAGTCAGACGTACGATAACACGCAGTCTCCGTACAATGTCAGCAAAATTCTTGGCGACCACTTCACTTTTGATCTGGAGAAGTATAAGAATTACTCTCCCCTGTTCCTGTCCCCTACACTGGCTCTGAACTACGGCCTTTCATTTGCGGCTTTGACAGCTGCCCTTGTGCACGCGGGGTTATTTCATGGGAAAGAGATCTGGTACCGATTCAAGGTGGCGAAGAATCAAGAACCCGACATCCACATGAAAATGATGAAGAAGTATACAGAGACACCGGACTGGTGGTATTTGGCCGTTCTACTGGGCTCGGTCGCTTTCGGCCTCGGAACCGCTCTAGGCTATGATACCCAGCTTCCGTGGTGGGCTTTCTTTGTCTCAGTAATCCTCTCTCTCGTCTTCGTGGTTCCGACGGGAATGGTATTAGCGATATCTAACATCATGTTATCCCTAAATGTTGTGTCCCCATTTATAGCGGGCTTCATCATTCCCGGTCGGCCTATCGGCGTCATGATTTTCAAGGTCTTCAGTGTCATTACTCTCGGTCAGGCACAGGTATATAGTGGCGACCTCAAGTTGGCGCATTATATGAAGGTGCCGCCGAGGGTCACGTTCTGGTGCCAGATAATCGCGACTATCTGGGCAGTATTTGTGCAGATAGCGGTGATGAACTGGACTCTTGGACACATCCCGGAGGTTTGCTCGCTGTAAGTAAATCCCGAACGCGAATCACTTCATCGAAATCTAACGCTCGAGTTCCTGTAGTACCCAAGCATCACACTTTACGTGTCCGAATGGCCGCGCATTTTTCTCTGCGTCGATAGTGTGGGGGGTCATCGGTCCCCAGCGTGAGTAATTCTCGGGACCATTCTCTTCTTGTTTTGGTAGCTTCTAGAGTATAAGATTTTCTTTCTGCGCTAAGATGATGCCTGGAAGCTTCTGAAACTCTCACAAAGCACGCTCGCAATACCAATGACTAACTTCGAGCTCTCTAGGGATGTTCGGCCCGGGGTCACTCTATGTCAATTTCAACTGGTTTTGGCTGGTCGGTGCCGCTCTCCCACTGCTTCTCTGGGTGTTGGTGCGCAAGTTGCATATCGACTTCGCGCGCCACTTCAACGCACCGATTCTTCTTGGGGCGATGGCCTGGCTTCCTCCAGCGACGCCGCTGTCTTTCTCCACCTGGGCGATTACAGGGTTGATATTCAACCATGGGATCCGTAAACGCTATGATGCCTGGTGGCGCAAGTACAATTACATCACTGCTGCGGGATTGGACGCCGGACTCATTATCGCGACCATTATTGTCTTCTTCGCCATTACGCTGCCCGAGGTTACAATTCCACAGTGGTGGGGGAATGTGGCTGTTTATGAGACTGTGGTAAGTATTATCACGCATAACCGATACAACAATAGAGACTAATGATTTAACTTAGGATGCCTCTTATTCAGCCGTATTGAAGACAGTTCCTGATGGGGGGACATTCGGGCCAGCAACTTGGTAATAACACAGAATGGAGCTATAAAAACAGAGGTCATAAAGAAACATAGAATATGTGATATATATTCTCTCACCAACCATTACGATACTACCACTAGCAGTAGAATGTAGGCAAGGCGCTTCTACCGAACTTGATGACGTACTAATAACATACTGTACTTGATGAAAAAAAAAAGGCATCTAGGCTATAACCTTGACCAAAAGGTCTTGGTTACTCTATTTATCAAGACAGGACGAGGGTAAGAGGGGAGTTCATTGTCTAGCTTTAACAATTACTGAAAAAGAGGGAAAAGTATCAACAATTTAAGGTGTAAATGCCTGCGTGTTGCTGAGAGTACATATCATCGGGTTTAGAAAGTGAATGGGTTCACGTCATTGTGAACATCAAGATATATCGCAGCCTGCTAGTCTAAGGTCAGTCTATTCTATTCCATCCCACGCCATATCAAATATACTTAGATTCAAATCTACTGTTATAGGTCAACTCTAACAATTCATAGCCGCACCCAAGTAGTAGGTAGGTAAGAGGTATTGTACTTATAGGTATTCACTGCTGATGGCGGCCTTGGGGTTTCTCCGCACCCGGGAGCTAGGGTACACAAAAAGTACAGGGCAGTACGTTGCAGTTGCAGGGACGTATCCACCTACATAGGTATGTAGGTAACGACTGCCCCGCTATCCTTCAGTTGCCTGAGACTCCACTACAGTACCTCCATCAAGTAACCACTATCTCAGTCGACTTGCCTGTGTGAACCTTGGTTCTGGCCATCGACTCAACCAACCTACCTAGATTATATTTTTTGCCTGGGCACAATCGCATTGCTTCAAGCACCCGCTCCTTCAGTTCCAGCTTCTTTTGTTTCCCACCCTTTCTCCTTCCCTGCCTTGCGTTGTAGCTTCATTAGTTTTACTGCCCATTCAGGATGGACGACCAATTCGGTGGCAGGACAGATGATGATCTGTTTGCCGATGATTTCGAGCCTGTCAATGAGTCCGTACCTGAACCACGAGTACAAGCGGAAGCGCCCGCCAACTCGACGCCAGCTCCGCCTGCTGAACCTCAGCCTATAGCCGGTGCTTCCTCGACCGAGCCCCCGCAATCGAGTCCTGTGCCCAGTGCTCCCAGGACACTCGCACACTCGCGACACGCGAAACCAGCCCACCAGCCCCGGCCACCAAAACACTCTCCTAAGAAGGCGGTGCCGCAGCCGAACAATGTCACACCGGCCCCCACCAGCGATGCTCCGGCTCCTGCTGAGCCTGCTACCACCAGTGGCTCAGCCGCGACGACAACTACGGCACGTCCCGGTTCTAACACGGCTCTCGCAGACCGTCTCGCCTCCGGCGCAAACCCGCGTACTAAACTCTCCGACTCTGAGCTTGCTGAGAAGATGGAGCGCATGCGTATCTTGTCTGCGGAAAAAGCGCGGAAGTTTGAACAAGCCGAGCAAGACAGTCGCTCGCACGCTCTCGCCTACGAGAAGGGGATGGAGGATGCACGACGACGCCGCGCAGAGGAGGCTGAACGCCGACGTAGAGGAGAGGAAGAGAGACGACAGATGGACCAAGAGCGTGCGGCTAACAGAGAACGCAAGTTGAGGGCCATGGGTACACGAGAGGGCGGCTGGGACGAAGGCAAGGCGGCAGATGACGACAGGGACCGGCGCGGCTTCAGGGGCGCAAACGGAGGAATTCGTGGCGCCCGGAATTTTAGGAACACTGATGGCGAGGAGCCGATTAGGGAATTCGCCCCCGATGAGTTCCGTGGCCGGGGACGCGGTGGTAGGGGACGGGGTGGTTCAAGGGGTGGTCGAGGAGGTCGGGGAGGATTCGCCGAGAGAAATGCTGCTGATGGCGCCTCGTACCAACAACAGCAGCCGCAACAACAGAAGAAGCCCGAGCAGCAGGCTCCTCTGACTGCAGACGATTTCCCTGCTCTGCCCGCTTCCACCACGAAGTTAGACACTACCACTACCACTACTGCCAAGCCCATATCCTTGTCGCCAGTCGGGAACCCCCCACCGATAGGGAAGTGGGATGAAGAAATGGCTGCACTCGACAGCTAATGGAAATCGTCGCATTCAGGTCGATGATTCAACTTGGCACGAGGAAAATGAAGCGGGAGGAAACCGACGCCCTTTGTGATTTTGTGTCACCATGTTTAGGAGTAATAACCTTGAAAACACGTCATAGCGTTGAATGCGCCATGTGGCAATATGTCTGGGTATACACGAGAGAAAGGATGACCAACATGGCTTGTTATAATTGTAATTAGAAGCGTAGCTTTACGCATTTTGTCCTTGATACCAAACACTCAAGATACAAGTTTATTAGGGAGTATTCGTACAGTGATATCATGCAAGTCAACACCAAAACTCCGAAACATGCGTGAAGGACGAAAGCATCCAACGGCGTTGCTCGTCACCAGCCGCCGCGGAATCCTCGACCACTTCGTCCTCCGTAACCACCACCACCGCCGCCGCCGCCGCCTCCACCGCGCCTGGGCCCCCTCGGCCCGCCTCTCCAGCCATCGCCATCGTCGCGTGGTCCGTCATCCTGCATCATGGGCGGTGGGCGGCCGCGACCCCGTTCTTTAGCTAGGGCCTCGTACGTCTTACGCATCTGAGCATAGCCAAGGTGCATTTTCCCGTAGAAGTGATCAGCCAATCTCCGATCGTTGTCCAGTCTCGACAGGTAGGCCCCGCAGACGTCGCAGACTTGCAGCTTCTGGTGGCCGGACGGTCCCCCCGTGTCGCTGAGGTTCTTGAGCTCGCGCTCGCGCTCAGCCTTGGTCTGGGCGGCCTGGCGCACGCGGAAGAACTCCTCGTAGGCGCGCGCCACCTCGCCCAGGTCGCCGAGGACGCGCACCTCGTCCAGCCCACAGTCGATGGTGGCGTTGAGCTCCGAGATGGTCTTGAGCAGGACGTTGGTCTGGCGGATCTCGTCGGGCGTCTTCTCCAGCCGCCGCTGCGCCGTCTCGATCCACCGGTTGCACTCATCGATGTACTTCTGCAGGTCCCGCAGGTAGTCGTGCTCGAAGCCGTACTTCTGCTTCGCCGTCTCGGGCAGCGACTCGTACTCGGCCTTCAGCGACTCGGCGTGCACCTTCGGACACGGGCCCACGTCCTTCTTCGTGTTGGTGAATAGGTCGTGCGGACACGTGCCGACCAGGAACGAGCGGCACACTTTCGGGTCGGTCAGCGAGAGCTGGGCGGCGCGGGACGTCTGCGGTCCGCCCATCAGCTGCTCTTGGGTACGTGTTAGTTGCTGCGTAGGGAAGGCATGGTGAAGTGGCAAGTGCTATACGTACCGAGCAGCTTTCGCTGTTCTGCAGCCATGCTCAACGAAGTGCTATGGCCCCTGTGGGTCCTGAGCTTGTAGGCTGGTTTAGTAGTAGGAAGCGCTTAAGGTTGGAGGGTGAGGTGGTAGACGTATGGTACAGATAGTGCTGTTGATAAATAGGGCGTGTTTTGCGATAAGGCTGGTTATGGTTTCTTGCAGGTAGTCAATTGAAAAAGAATTGGGTCTTTTGCGGGGGGGCCAATCGGGGGTTTCGGTACGCACGTAGGACCTAGTGTACGCTACCTAAGGCAGCTCGGGGGACCCCTACTATGCGCTAATCCAACCAGCTGGCGCCAAGATGCAGTGAAATGTACCTGCTGTAGGTGTGTCTGATGCGAGGACACTTTTCCAGCTGATGCATGACAATCTGCACATCGTCAGCTCTCTTACTGTCGTTCAACTTCTCCCGGTCCCCCATGGACTGTAGACCTACAGGATGCGATCTTTCCTTTCTTACTTGATACCCCTCCTTTTTCTTGTCTTTGACGTCTTCGCTTCTGATTACCATGAACAACTAAACCTCAAGCCGCTGCCGCAATCGTCCCTCCTGGCGAGCTTCAACTTCCGATCGAACACGACCTTGTCGCAGTTCGCCGCGCACAACTTCCGATATTTCCCCCGATCGCTCGGGCAGATTCTGCAACATGTCGGGACGAGGGAGCTGCATCTGAGGTTCAGCCTGGGCCGGTGGGATGCCGAGAGCTGGGGCGCCCGCCCGTGGGATGGCACCAAGGAGGGCGGCACCGGCGTGGAGCTGTGGGCGTGGTTGGAAGCTGATACGGAAGAAGAGTGCGTCGGTTTGGCGTCGCCGTCCCGTGGCCTGCTAACATGGAATCCAGGGCCGACCACAAGTGGCTTACATTGACGAACGCCTTGTCTGGCTTGTTCTGCGCCTCCCTAAACTTCATCGACGAGACCCGGACGACGCGGCCCGTCATGTCCTTCCGGCCCGAAGGCGACCACGGCTCTGCCATCGACAGGATGCATCTGCTGCATGGCGTCTTGCCTCATGAGATTGTGTGCACGGAGAACCTGACCCCGTTCTTGAAACTGCTACCGTGCAAGGGCAAGGCTGGAATATCGAGTCTGCTCGACGGGCATAAGCTATTTGATGCGTCGTGGCAGAGCATGGCAATCGATATTCGGCCGATATGCCCCCCCGGCCAAGAATGCGTCTTGCAGATCGAGCAAACTATCGACATGGTTCTCGATATCGAGAGGTCCCTTCGACCGAGGGGTAGGTCGGATTATTTCTATAGGCTTGCAGTCGGCTAACAATATCAGGTAACCCTATCCCGCGACCGCCACCTGGGCACGAGCTGAAGTGCAATGCCTCAAAGCCGTACCACTCCGGCGATACCTGCTTCCCTTCTGACTTCGAGGTGGGCGAAGACTGGTCTCTGGACCGACTGTTTGGGAAATTCTTGAAGGGAACATGTCCTTTAACGGACCCAGATGTCCCTCCAGTGTGCATACATGTTCGGGAGAAAATGGGTATATTTACTTCGACTGGCGCGACTGAAATAAAGAATCCCGATGGGCTCTCACGATGCTACCAAGTCCCACCGGAAGGGGATTTTTCAATGATTCTATCCCACAAGCCCCAAGAGAGTGATGATGCTAGAACAACCGCCGATGAGATAGTGCCCCTAGAAACTCCACTTTTGTACGCAGAGCGCAGCTTCATGGGCCACGGACAAGAACGCGGCGGTGTTCAGTCCATCCTCACTAACCCCAGCCCTGACACTGAAGTTGAGTTTATCTACATGGAAAGCCTACCATGGTTCATGCGCGTCTATCTGCACACGCTGCAAGCTCGCGTGAAAGGCACATCGGGGGCGAAAGATGATCTGATAGAAGAGATATATTATCGGCCGGCGCTCGACCGAGCAAGGGGAACCCAGCTGGAGCTGCGTATGCGGATACCACCCGCTAGCACCGTCTTCCTGACATACCAGTTCGAGAAGTCGATCCTACGCTACACCGAGTATCCACCAGACGCAAATAGAGGTTTTGATGTTGCAGCCTCCATCATCACCATCCTGCCTTCAACTTCGCCAGGCGCCCCACCTGCATTACGAAAAACGTCAAATTTGAGGACGACAAGTCTACTGCTGAGTCTGCCTACACCTGACTTTAGCATGCCTTATAATGTTATCATTTTTACAAGTACTGCAATCGCGCTTGCTTTTGGCGGTCTGTATAACATCCTGGTGCGGAGATTTGTCGGTGCTGATGAGGGCCCAGAGGCAGCGGGTGGCCTCAAGAATAAGATTGCTCTCTTACTAGCAAAATTTAAGGGTGCCAAAGGAAAAGTGGATTGATTTTCCCTCTTGATACGTTTAGAAAGTAATAAAATTGAAAGTTATAACAAATCGCCGGGCTTATTTCTACTGTTCACCGTCCCAAGCACTATGCGTGGATTCACGTACCTTGCAAGATACTTCCTCGCAAGGGTACTCAGTCAATAACAACTCGCAATGTCATAGAGACTATGTAACGATTAAATGTCCTCTAGTTCCAATCTTCTTTCTCGTCACACAAACTCTGAGAAGGCGAGCCAGACATGGACACCTCTGTCGCTAGTTTCCTGCTGTTTTCCCGGCTTGGTTTTCATGATTAGGCCATGGCTTGCTTATCCATAAGATGCCAAATTTTGAACACAATACCAAATACATAGGGCACAGACTTGGAGAGTAAGGCCCATACAAATACTTACTTGTCGCAGCACCTTTCGAATTCGACGTGTGAAATATCCTATATTATACTATACGTATCTTTCTATACTAGAGAGTAGAGGGTAGATATTAGGCGGAGAAATTCTTACATTGGGATATCTCTTTACATGTGATTCATCATCCCGTATTACAACATACCAATCAACGAACGAACCCTATACGAAACTTCTTTCTCTGGTCGTCGTATCCGAGAACAATCCCGGGGATGGTTCTTCAGCCTCTATGATATTCGAAAGTACTGGCACTCTCCTACTGGAGGCCTTTTTCACGATCCTAAACAATCGCCTCGAAGTCTCACCAGCCTTGTTCAGCTCACCCTCCGAGCTTTCGAGTTGTGGTGCCGGCTCTTGTTCTACGGTTAGGTGCTCCGTAGCATTCAAGGTGAAAAGTTTTATGCCTCGAGGCCCCGCCTTGTCTCGTGCCAGTGCCCGTAATATTGGGATTGAGGCCGCCATTATCGTGACTGATGTTTCGGCTATCGATAGAACTGTGAGTTGGATCGAGCTATCTGTGAAGATGGTTAGTTTAGGGCGGGTTATTTATGAATACCGGATCATGATGAATCTTACTCAGGTTGAACTGTAACGTGCCAGTCAATGCGTAGATCTTGACGAGCGAGATTGTCCCTGCTCTATATAAAGTTAGTAGGGAGTTTTTGACATTCGTGCAGGTTGGGGTATCCTACAGAAAGCCGAGGCTCATAGCACACATGGCCCCAAACCGCTCCTTCTTGCTCATATTCATGTTCCAGATGATTTTCCACGGCAGAAGGGCCAATAGAATATCCATGACCCCTGAATAAGCTAGGAGCATGCGTGTTAGTAGTCCTTCGTGCCTATTTATCTCATAGTCACATACCTGCGACAAAGGCGTTGTATCCGATCAGAGTCGCCCTCGGCCAGCAAGTGCCCGGTATGAAGAGGTTGAAGTTCTTCTCCACTGGCGTACATTGTACCCAGTTGAAGATGATACTGAGCCCCATGACAACATTGATCGTCAAGATGGCGAACCAGACGGCACACTTGACCCAACCATTGGAAATCCGAAGCAGAGTCAGAGCAAACGAGGTCTTGCTAACAGCTGCAGCAAGGATGGAGAATAGTCCAGATATATACAATAGTATTAATATGTCCGACCATTTGTCTGGGGCAATGTTGGGGGGCTGTTTTGCCCACCCAAGTGATATTGCGATGGATGTTGATGTGTTGGAGAGTACAACACTGACCTAGAGCACGATGAGAATGAGGTGAGACAGTGGGCGTGATCTTATTTTCCTTACCCAGGCCTGCAACACAGACTGTCAATAGTTGTTCTTTCTCGGCGAAATATAAAAGGGGCTTGCAATGGCCTAAACAGCGCCATGAAAGTTGATTCATGTTAGAGGTCTTAGACTGTTGATATCGGCCACTGCCGCCAAAGAGGGGAAAGGAAATCGCACCTGGTATTACTACTTACGATAGTCAAAAAATGGTCATCCCACCATAGGCCACGATGTTTCCGAAGCTTAAGGTAGAGCCGCAAAGCCAACCATGCCCCCGCCAATATAGCCAGAGACCATATGCATGCCTCAACGGAAGGACCAAAGTCATCGGAGGCCGGTTCGTCTGCCACTTCCATCGGGGGTAGTTCCATCGGGGGTACTACTCTTCCCTGGGAAGAGTCCAGAACGGTATCATTGTTCGAGTCCATGATAGCAAGCCGAAAACAAGTTAATCCACTCTTCGGTGATTTTCTGCTCGGCGGAGTTTAGCACCATCTGTTGTTTCCACACATGAATGAAGCGAGAGAAGGATAAAATTGCCCGTAGTTACAGACGCCTTCTACGCTGGTGGGTCCGGCCTTATAAGACGGCGTCCGCGGCATGTCTACCCAGGTAGGTAGGCCATGGTGGAAGTGGTGAAGGGGGGACGCGGGTACGATCGTCGCCGCCGAGACACCATGGGCGCAATGAAACAGGCTGTCAAGATGAAGTCCGGGGAAGGGCAATGAGAACGCGGGGCAATCGCAGCAAATTCACGGTACCGGTCCGACCGTGTGGCAGGAGGAGATATTGTAGTGACGACGACCCGCGTGCATGGCAACGAACGCATGATGAGAGAGCAGAACTAGGTGTGTGGTGAGTCGGACATTATGCTTGATCTACGGCTCATGTTTCGGTCACTGAGCATGTGCCATTGTCATTCCGGGTTATAGCGGCCTCGACTTATACCCACGCTGCCTGATGAACATATAGTATAGGTATGTACTTGTATAGAGGGCTACTGTACATAACTGTGCATAAGTAATCTAAGTTGCCTCCCTGTGAGGTGTGTCTGTATTGAGTTGTAGAAGATATGGAGCTAGTACACACTATGGGTCCTGACACCCTGCCTATGTATGTAGGTAGGTACAGTATAGCCTTAGGTAAGCCAGGGGCTGTGGTACTGTACTTACACTGGCTGGGGACCCCGCATTCGACCGGTGTGTTTGCGGAGGGCGGGGACCCCATTGTTCCTCCGAATGCAGCCAGCCCAGATCGACTGAAAACGATCGACCGTCAAGACCCTGTCTGTTTCGAATTGCGCTCGGGCTCCCCGTGATTGACGTCTGTGCCCAGCTTGAAGAGCCGCTGTGCACTATTGATAGTGGTGCGAGTGAAGAGGCGTGCTGTCATGCCTTTAGTGCTATGATGGGAACCATCCTGCGAATCCCTTTCGATACGGAGCTTGTAACCATAGTTACCCTATCTTACCAAACAGAGTTTCTCTAGAAATCAAGTTTCCTGCCAAAGATTTCCGCACACCGTACTGCGCCCCGAACATTGACGGCGATCACGCTGCAAATCCGGGATTGGACCTGGCCAGATTGGATGAGCAGGCGTCTTGTCATTCAGATGATTCTGTCGGTTGAACGGCAGCAATATTGGATATTTCGAGTTTAGGGCGTCGGCAGTTACCGGTTTCAAGATAAGATAGTCAATACGTATTGTTTTATATCATAAGCGCGACTGGTTGTTATATCTTGTCACGTGGATTTCGAAGCACAAAGTTGAACGTATTGTTGTCCCAGTCTTATCCCACTTGTCCAGGTAGTCAGTAGTGGCTCTGTATAATTATAAGTACTACATCTTATAAATATCCTTGCAGATGTAGACTCACAACTACATAATATAAATGAAGACTTAAATCCGGCATTATGGCTGCAACAGAAGCCCAAATAAGTAAAGGAAATAGGTTGAATAAGTGGAAGGTTTTATTAATAGTTTGATATAATGTAAGCTAGCTTTGTCGCGATCCTCAAATGATTGAAGTATGTTCGCTTATTTTTTACCTGTTAAATGTTGGCCGGAGACAGAAAAGGGCCACATTCCCTAATATTCATTACCCGCGCAGATAATGCTAAAGACAATGATAAAAACTTACTTATATTCTCTGTGCAAGTGATCGTAAAACAAATTAGATACAAAACCTACCGTAGTAAACTAGGGCAAGGAGTACTTCAACGTGTAGCTTATAAAGCAACAGCAACAAGTCTCTGATATGGAGTGTTTCCATAGCAGCCGTTAGAGTGGGATTACTATAGTTTCTTCGCTCTAATGAAGGCTCGCTAGTCTCTACTTCGTTGAAATATTTTAGTATCGGAAATGGTTAGTTCCCTACTTAGATCTGGGATGGCTCAAATATCTACAAATCCCAAGACTTTTATGTTGCTACCAAAATACACCTAGTTACTATTGGGTATGCGTGCGTGAGAGGAATCGCTAACCACAATAATATCGGAGATTAAGTCAGAACAAGAATTATCTAAAATGTGGAAGAACTAGTATTTGGTACTTGAGTATTGACTCCTGGGATTTCATCGAGCAGACGAGGCTTTGGGAGAAGCATCAGACCAGTCAGCTATGAAAGAGATACTGACTTACACCTTAATAATAAAGGTAAAATTCGACTGGTGTCTTAGATCACAGTAGGAATTCAGCCTTCATGTGCTTGCCATTTATTGATCGAATAACCATCAGATGTTGCTCACAGCTAGGTAGTACATAGACCTTCATAGATTGACCAGTTGATCGATCGAGTTGCATAAGCCATGGAGTGTTGTGGAACACACATATTTATGTCTATGTTATATATTGATTCAAATCCGTTACTACGGGTACCCTCCAAACGAGGATTAATGCTCGAAGCCGGACAACGATGCCCAAGTATAGTGACTAGCAACACTGCAACAACTAAGCTAAACTTGAATGTAAGTACGATTATCCAAACTCACTATCATCAAAATATCAAACTCATATTATTTACAAAGGGTGTTAAGTCTCTCGAGTATCTCATCTTTGTGCAGAGAACACGATCCTGGGGAAATGCATGGGTCGGCGTGACGAACACACCGTAAACGTGGCGCAAGGCTGTTTACATGAATAAAGTTTTGTCGTCATCGCATTAATCTAGAGCTGAAGTACGTCGTATTCATCGCATGATAGAAAAGGCCGGACCAACGAGCAGCATAGTGGCTTTGCAACCATCGCTGACCACCTCATCGATCCTAGGACTTTCATCTGGTCATCTGTACCTTCATGTGAGTGTCGAGCTTTGGAAGGCCCGATATCCAAACATGGAGCTAAGCTGACAGGCTTTGACTTACGCAGCAATATCGCCATCTCCAGTTACACCATGTATTTCTCTCAACGCCGACCAAGGTTGTGGTGAGCTGGAATCCAGCCGCATCACCCGCTGACGGTGAGAGGCATAAGCGTCGTTGGGCTGCGGACATAATTGTGGCGCTATAACTCCCATTAACAGTGGTGAATTGTCCGGACACATATAGGACTATTTTCTCACCTGCCAATGAACACAGCCATAATCAATAGTCGGCTACTCGAATTGAAAATACGGCTTCGGAAGGCTATAACATAGGCATCTCGATGACATACGGAAACTCGCAATGGGCTCACGTGGTCTGACATGCCCGCCGATCAGTTGGAATAAGCAGAGTCCTAGTTTACTTGACTCCAGGACAGAAAGATGACTTTAATACAGACATCACTATGTGGTGATTATAAAAAGAACGGATTCCGCTCAAGTTTTGTATTATAGTTCTAAGCAACAACAGCAAGCCTTTTCTAGATCACAGCTCTTGACATCACATCATTACGGTCCCAAAGCCCGATTCCCAATCAACATGCATTTTACTAGTTCTCTCGTCTTTGGCCTCGGCCTCATTGCTGGTACCCAAGCTCGCCCCTCCGAGGCCCGTGACGTCCACGTTGTTCACTTCACACTCCACGGCGGTCCTGCCTCATACGACTTGCTAGTCCCTACAGATGGAACGTCGGTCTCAACCGGTACGGTGGCTCTGTTATAATTGCTAAGTTTAGACAGCTTGCTAACATATTAGATAGGCAAGGATATCTCTGTCAGCATCATTGATGTGGACACTCTCAACTATGATGCCATTGATTTGTGCACTTTCAAGACACCAGGCCCTCAGACCTTGGTGGGCTCGGTCACTCCTGAGGGTCTCAAGCAAATCACTGTCGGGCCTCCTCAGCCTGTTCTCAGCGTTAGCTGCCGAGCTCACTAAGCAGCTTCTCACTGTAACCTCCCGGGATGGCTGGTTCATCACTTTCAGTTGAGGCAAGAAAATCTGACCACGACAGCTCGGACGCGTCGGGGAAGATGTGAAGTGTGGGCAAGCAAATCGGGATATGGGCTTGATTCTCACTGATTAAATGGAGTTTTCTCAGAGCATATCACATAAACGCATATACTTGGCCAATCTTGATAGTATATATATGAGGATTCACTAGGCGTGAAATGTTTTAAACAATGGTATTTGAGTGCCGCGATGAACCAAAACCATCGTAAGTTGAATGTATCCCCTATACTGTAGATTAGGCAAGGCCCCACAGCCATTGGCGACTTATTTATATACTCACATCCCCGAGTTAGCTCCTCACCATGCAGCCTTTCAGAGATTCCACAGCTTATATCATGGCGTAATTAACCTTAAGTTTTAAATAAGAGGTTGGTCTAGATTCGTCGGTGACAAGTTACCTCCCTGCCTAACATCACTACTTACTAGGCTATGTATGTATCTATTTGTATGAATATGAGTAAAGTGAAGTCTTTGGTTTTTGTTATCAAATATTTCGGGGAAGAGGGTAGAGAAAGGAAAGGTGAGAAGACTGTGGTCTAAAGGGGTACTAAATATGTAATAATAACTAGGTTAGTTAAGTGCTACTCTAATATATGGCCGTCTTGATCGCTCTATATGTACTTGATGGGAGATAGTAGAAGTTGGAAAACGATGAAAATACTTTTTTATATATTACTTCGAATCAAAGTAATTCGCGCCCTCTTTAGTGAGTTGGTACCTATGACGAGTATTATCTCAGTAGTACACGTAGGAAGAACCTGACTACATTCCATGTAATAGGCAGAGGCAAGACTGGAAAACCCGATTAGGAATATTTAATGTGAAGAATTATGGCCAGAATGGCATCGTAGTGAGTGCCTGTCAGTCACTTAATTGGGGTATTAGTCAACATTATTGCGAGGAAACCACGTCGCCCTAGCTCATGCTCCAATTTATCCTCACGGGACTAATCAAGCAATGGACTTATTAATAGCTTTCCTGTTTCGATTCCCGCTCAGTAGAAGGGGATGTCTATATTCGCCGCGTGCACACAGTGTTGATACCAAAGGCCGTTTTAGGATGACGGATGTGGTGGAAAATGGAGTTGGTTCCGGCTTCATCTGCATCTGCATCCTTTGTCCTCTAATGCTAAAGTGAGACCGAGACCCATAACGACTAGAGTGCTTAATTCTATGGAGAAAAAATTGCTCCATATTGTTTCCTTCTCTTATAGACTTGAATTGGTGATGAATTCATATTTTCGAGATCCCCACGCGAGATTTAGGACACACCGCCGCCATGTCGCAATCGTCGGCATCTTCGGTCGACGCCACTTGGGAGGAGTGGTTGCATATGAAAAATGAAATGTGGCGGCGTTACCGAACAAGGGGGACACGTGTGGGGCAAACAGCGCAAATACAGGATATATATGACATGTTTGGCAGACGTGGCGCTCCGCCGCTCCCAAATCCCGCGAACCCGCGATTCTTTGAGAACCGGCAATGGAGACGAAGCAGGTACATAGTTGGGAATGATACTGGCAGCCAAGAGATTCGTGGACTCTTTGACAATGATGACAACCCGAGTCCGCGAACCACCATGATTCGAGCGCGATATCGCGAAATAACTGGCTACTTTGGACAGCCACGTTATGCCTTCCAAAGGGTTTTGGGCATAGGGGGTCAAGGTATAGCTATCCACTTCAAAGATCACGGTCCAGGTGGTGTACATGATATTGGGAAGGATTTTGCTGTCAAGGTGGCCCTCGAAGGGTGGCAATGCGATGAACTTATCGAAGAAAAGATGATGATGAGGGTAAGCCGATTGACCAACTAAAGTCAAGGAATTGACTAACGCTTCGTGATATTCGTTAGAAAGTTAAAGGCTCCGCCCACTGCGTTCAGCTTATTGAGCCTCAAAATATGGGGAATCAGGAGGAAGAGCCTATATTAGAACTCCCGGACTACGATTCGAGTATAGACGGTGACTCAAGTGGAAATGAAAGTTTGAGCCGCAGAGAAGTGCTTAAAAGGCACCGGATCCCAAAGCGGAGGCAACGCAGCAAGAGACATTTCACCCAGAAAAAACACAAAAGAAAAAAGCGAAAGGAGGACTTAGAAAAGGAAATAAACCTACAGGCACAGCGTGGAGTAAGAAAGGACTACATAATCATGGAATATTTACAACATGGCACTCTGGCAAACCTGATATCTAAGATTAGTGCGCATGAGCAACAGGATAAATTCCCCTACAGGATACCCAATAGAGTTCTTTGGGGATTTTGGCTCTGTCGTAAGTGTTCTGGAGGGATTTCATGAAATACAAAAGCCCAGAGTCTTACTGAAAATAGTCATTAGAGCGTGTATTGCCATGGAGTATCCTCCTCGAAAGTTTCACCCCCTCCGCAAGAAACCCCAGCCGACTAGCAAGAATGCCGTTGATTACATCGAAGCGAAGTTAAATAAGATGATTCGTGACTGTAAAGCATTAGGAATCCGGCTTCTTCAGCCCGGGGAGCGACAGCGGCTAGAAGAGGAGGAGAGGCGGCGGCAAGCTCAATACGAGCAGCTCGAGGGCGACCTTATTGAGGAGCTCCCTGTGCGACCTGGAGAGCGGCACCAGTGGAAATTGGAAAGACGGCAAAATATGATACATCGAGATTTTGACCCAACCAATAGTCCGTCCATCCGCTGAACTACAAACGAAGTAGGCTAACGGTATTGAAGTTTTCGTTAATGGACTCGAACTCGATGAGTCGGGGGTAGTGCAGTGGCGAGAAACAAGGGAAGCCAGTTCGCAAGCAGCCAATTCCGCCAACCCGAGTAGCCAGAATGAAATAAAGGTCGAGGAGAATGAAATAAAGGTCGAGGAGAAGGAATTCAATTTCACTGGCGTACGGCCTGATAGAATTGCTCATGAGCATTCACTTATACCAAGACTAAAAGTAAGATGTTTACGAAACCTTGAGAATTTGTAAGCATGGTAGCTAACAGTAGGGACTACTAATCACCCAGTTAGGAGACTTTGGATTTTCAGCCTGCATTAAACGAGAAAAACGAAAGTGCGTATTGTTTCTGATAACACTGTGGCTATAATTTCCGCCGTGCTGATGGTTAATAGTGTATACTACCACTATCAGCGGTTTGGGAGTAAGCATGGAGAAGTTCCTCCTGTAAGTACACATCGATGTTCGAGCTTCAACAAGGAATCTGATAGCAAGATATAGGAAACCTTCGGCCCTGAATGGGAGCAAATCGAGGTGAACGAGGAGGGAGATCAACTCGCCGATTCAACGACGTGTGGGTATTACAGCAACAAGACAAACATCTGGAGTGCTGCACTAGTACGTATCAAATCAACTTTAAGTTCTGTCCTTATTACCATATGAGTTACGAGGCGATATCAGATACGGCTATACCACTATTTGTACCCCCATTGTTAGTGCAAGGTGGATTGTAAAGTTCAGAACCCGTTTAAGCTCTCCTTAATTATATTCCAGTAGTTATGGCATCTAAGTCGTCGTAACAATGGCGTATCGGCACTGACATGCCTCAGACAATGTGGGAGTTAATTACTAAATTCGAACCACCAACGCCGCCAGCGCCTCAGCCCCCTTACGAGCAGGTTATTAACTACCCTCCATACAATGCATATGGGCAGACCGATATGGATCAAATATTCCTGGACCCAACATATGCAAATTTTAGGATTTCATACTGCCCCCTGCTCCGGGATCCAACGGTCGTAGACTAGTCAGTATCTCATATCGTTCTCGTCTTGGTAAAGTTTACATCACAAGCTTTCCTTTCGAGGCCAAGATGTTACCTAGAAGTTTCTGAATCGGGGTTAATTGATTCTTGGTGTTCTAGTGACTGGGTCGATGTAAGATTAAGAGAGACAATTTTTAAATGTTGTAAGTCGCTAGCAGTCTTGTCTTCGTTATACCAGCGCGCCGATTAGGTAGAATAAACGATCTTCGGGGAAGGAAAAATTCCCGCCTGTTAGATTAGGTAACTAGTATTATGAGCCGCGGCTGATTGGTGTTTTGCCAGTATACCATAAGCCTAATGACAGGCCATCTTTGGAAGAGCTTCTGTCGGAGGCTAAGAGGAGCATTGGAAACGATGCCTCGGGAGAGTCCGATGAGGAAATTCGACAATGGGTACAATATTGGGTCTTAGACGCTCCTAATGTTAATGGAGTGATGCATCCACGTCCTGGTGGCCAGCCGCCGCCTCCGGGTGGACAACCACCTGGACCTCCACCTGGGCCTCCCGGAGGACCGCCTCCTGGTATAAACCCATTTAAACCTGCTAATGTAAAGCCACCGGTGCTTCCTAGTGTAAAGACAGAGTCACCTAAAGCTACAGCTGGATCTCCCATACCAGACCCCGCGTCTAACCCTAACCCGGCCATGCGACAAAGATTGATCAGGCTTAACGCAGATATACCGAATGGGTATGATCGCATTTTTAACCCGGCGACTGGCTATCGATGCGGCCTATTCGCGCTTAGAGATAGCTTGATACACCAACTGGGCATAAATCCGACGATTAACGGCATCACGTATAATATAAGCCGTCTCCCGACACTGGCCGATCTGATGGCCATTCATTCTCAACTGCGACGTGATGGAGACCTTGACGGTTTCGGGAATGAGGAGGGTGTACAGGCGAATGAAAACTTCAACATATCCGTACTCGCTCTGATTCTAGTCAGATGGGCGCAACAAAATAACATTGAGTAGGTTATTCCTAGCGTCCCGCGTTTTATATGACATCAAAATAAGTCAAAGGGGTTGCTTTCATTATTACCACTGCAGCCCCAATCCATTTCTGAACCTATCTGACTCGTTGTGATTTATAGGCTCGAATTGGTGTGTATAGCACGTCAGTCGAATCAGCTCTTCCTGCCTGGCTCAGCCTTCGGGAACCCATCATACATCTATATTTATAACGACAATGCTCAAGGGAAAAACCCAGGCAAAAAAAATGTATTCAATCATTACGAGGGGATAAGACCAAGACCACCTCCACCACCACCACCACCACCACCGCCACCCCCACCTATGGACGACGATGATCTTCTTCCTGATTATGAGTCTGACGCATAAGACAGTTTCATTCATTTTTCCTAGTTCAGTTAATAATAAGCACTGTGTAGATAGAAGGTGGATAAGGATTCGCAACATGATAGCTAGTTTGAAATATAACGCTTTTGTCCCGCATTATGTCGTGATTTACTCTTGTGGTAGATTTAATCCACATGCGAAGTTATTCGTCCCGAAGTACACTGAACTAAGCGCACCAGGTAACACATGGTAGAAGTCTAGATTGGCTCGTGGTATGATGCAGTAAACTAATATTTCGGCTTCGTGTTTGTCCACGGCTGGAAATTCCTACACATACTCTGCTGATATCTTGTAAATATATATTGTTGGCATGTGACTTGCGCTTTCACTTCAGCCGCCATCCAAACGAACTAGGCCAATCCAGGGACCCTCTTCCGTCGCTACGGGTTATCTCCTGCCTTGGCAGGGTTTAGGCTGGCATAACTTGACCTGCCCAAAGGGGATGGTATGATAATGCTTGTCTCCTCTAGAGCCAGCTTCAGTTGCCCAATCCAGTTCAGTCGCCAAGGAGATGCAACATGGACCCTCAGCGGCGGTGCTCCGTAAGGACATCGACCGACAAAATGTTTTGGCGCCACATTCCCCTTTAGGCAGTACCTAGATAGATGCTACAAATAAGTAGGTATGCTCGCTGTGCAGAGTAAATGTAATTAAGCTACAGCAGCCGGTACTAGCCCTCATCCCCGATGGGCGGGTTCTTTATTATTATTTCTTATTTCGTCATACTACCTGAATACAGCCTCATAACTTCTTAGTTTTCGCACCATCACAATAGGCATGTACCTAGGTATGGTACGCCGTAAGAAAGTACCCTGAACACTGCTTATGCCCTCATAGTGTTGGGACCTTCATTACTTCCACAACATCAACATCCGCTCTCCATCGATAGAATACCTCCAATTATCTATAGGTAGTATATAGTATATATGCTGCAGTGGCCGAAAAGGGAATGTGGAGCCAAATAATGTTTTGTCAGACAATGTCCTTATGGACCTTCCTACTCAGCCCGTCCGATAGGAAAGCTGGTGCTGGAACCCCATCTCTCATCAATGGCCAATGGCCAGTGACGAGTAGGTCTGCGGTACACATGCAAGGACACTATAAAGAGTCGTGTATCGGCTATAATGCTCTGCCCTCACCCAAAACCTACCACTCTCTCCTATCCCTCCAGATAGCGCACTTTCGCGTCTCCCCTTTACCCCTTCAGTAGAACGGCGATATGAAGTTCTCACAGGCGAGCAACGTTGTCCTTTTGGCAGGGCTTGCCAGCTCATGCCTGCTCCCCGAGGAACGCGCTGGTGGCTCCATCCGAAAGTCGCTTAACCGCCGCCAGGGTAACAGCGGAAAGGCTATCGGCAAAGGAGACCGGTTCAGTGGTGGGAGTTCGTTCCCGCGTGGCATCGGCAGTGGCAATGCGACGGATATGAGCACCATTCTCACCGTGAATGAGGTTGCTACAGGCCTACAGGGGTTGGTGAATGAGTACGGAATCCAAACCTTTGCCACCCCGTACAAGACCTACGAAGGTCGCACCATTACTGGCGCCAAGATTGGGGGTTCCGGTACCTACCACGTATACTTGAATGGCGCCATCCACGCTCGCGAGCGTGGCGCCCATGACAGTGTCTTGTATTTCATCTCAGACCTGTTATATGCGCAGAAGCACGGCACAGGGCTTACTTACGGGAAAAAATCTTATACTAATGCCGATGTGACCAAAGCTCTGAGCACTGGCATCGTCGTCACACCATTGATCAACCCAGATGGTGTCAATTATGACCAAACAAGCAACAGCTGCTGGCGCAAGAATCGCAACCCAAAGAGCTCCAGCAGCCGAGATCCCGACACCATTGGTGTTGATCTCAACCGCAATTTCGATTTCGCTTGGGACTTGACAAAGTGGGCTTCGAGTGTTGCTAGCGATGTGGCCTCATCCGATCCCTCTTCCGAGGTGTTCCATGGCACTGCAGCCTTCTCCGAGCCCGAAACACAGAGTGTGAAGTATATCTTGGACACCTACCCAAAGGTACGGTGGTTTATTGATCTGCACTCGTACGCCGGCGACGTTCTATACAGCTGGGGCAGCGACACCGACCAGTCGACGCAGCCGTACAAGAACTTCCTAAATTCGACATACAATAGCATTCGCGGCATCACGAGCGATTCGACGACCTCCAAGTATGGCGAGTATATCTCCACTGAGGATTTGAACAATGTAAAGACCGTTGGGAATCGTTTCGGAAGCGCCATGACTACCTCTACCGGCAGAAAATACACTGTCATGCAGTCTGCATACCTGTACCCGACAAGTGGAGCTAGCGACGACTATGCCTTCTCGCGCCATGTTGCTGATCCCACCAAGAACAAGGTGTATTCGTACACGGTCGAGTTTGGTTTTGGAAATAACCAAGCTTCGTGCCCCTTCTACCCCACGGACGCCCAGTACACGAGCAACTTGCAGGAGACAAATGCAGGATTCAGTAAGTTAGAACAACCAAATACCCCTCCGGATATATTTGCATAGATTGCGGATCGTATCAATTTCGCCCATGTGTCGAGTGCTCGCTGACATATTTTCACAGTCGAATTCTTGCTTGCAGCTGCTGATACTGGCCTCGAGTAAGGGGCTCGGACCTAACCATAAAACTACTTTTAGATATCAGAATACTATCAATTGCCACCTACATCAGTCCTGCGTTCTCGTGCCTTGCTCTTGTATAGTTGATGGCACTCCTACCTTATTGTTTGATAACATAGCTCAGCTGTCGCTCATTTGAACGCTTCATATAGCACTTCTGCAGTCACAGGTATCCAGCCCATATCGGATACATTCAAGACTGTGACCTGCATATCATGTATATAGTTGTATGAGCATGAGAATATGCTAGAACAGTTTTAAAAGGGTGGATATGGCGAGGGACGTAAAGTTGGCAACGAGAAGATAGGCTATTCGAAATATAGACTGTAAACCCCTCACCTAGCAGAGTAAGGGGACAAAACTTTCATAGCCCGTTTGGCTGCGTAGAAGACCATTGCAATCGAATATGCTTTTAGGCACCCAATAATAAGCCCTTGTCGCACCTTACGTACATGCTTATGACTTCGTAAAACTTGAAGTATATTTTATCCGAATGGGCCGTTAGGGTCTCACTTGCGAATGCCCAACTTCCTTTTAACTAGATAATAGTTAGGACGCTCGTGTCGACAGAGGATTGCATTTGACCTTACAATCATCGAATATTGATTTGTCTTCATTTACCGCCGTATCATGCCATATTCGTAGACACCACATTGCAACCAGGGCCTGATATATGTTAGCGCCATTATCTTCCGAGGGCCCTATTCCTAGGTCGTCACAGGAACCCATAGAATGTAGTTGCGGAAGATAGTGATTGAGCAGCAAGATATCACTCGGGAAGCACGTACTGTGTATAATCGAGCTATCAGCAAACGGCTGCTAACGAAGAACCTTTGACTTATGATATAACGCCATGTAAATACATACCGTCTGCTTGCTGTCTCGACAGAGCCGTCGTGATGACCATCTTCAACTGCGCATTCGAATTATCTTCAATAGCGATCCTCCTCGCCTCGTTATCCCACCACTCGTACCTGCCGTCCTTGCGGGTGATCTCGAACAGCTCCTCGTCCTCACCGGACCGATTGATCCGCATGACCTTGAAGCCAAGCCTCGGCACCGAAGTCTTCTTCAGACCCACGCTCCCCAGCGTCTTTCGGGAGACCGAGGTGAGAAAGAAAGCGTAGCGCGAGGTCGACACGACGGCGTGCGGGCACTCGAGGTTGAAGATGTGTCTCTGGTGGCTGCTTGTCCGGACGCCGCCGTCCTGGCCGGTCCGCGCTCGGCGCTCATGCCGCGAGAATACTACCTTGCAGCCGACCCGCGGCTGGAGGCTGACGTCTCGGTCTAGCTCATAAAGCGCCGGCGAGTGAGCGGATTCCGAGTGGATTAGCCGTCCCGCCAACTCTAGGATGACGGGATGGACGATGTCGCTCGTTTCATCGTCGCTTTCTGAGCTTTTGTAGGGCGGAGGTTCTATTTGTTGCATTTCTATGCTATATTGTATTGCGCGACCCAGGTGGCGTGTCGTCAAGGGACCCAACAAGTTCACTAAAATCGCGCGGCACAGCCACGATCGGTCCAGACAGGCATTGCAACGTCGGCAACGAACTTATTCCGGCTCCATTTTGGCTTAAAATAAATGGCTATAGTTTCGGTTGAGGGGATTGCCTATTTCGGCGAGTTGTTTTAGATGATATGTAGTAATTGATAATACGATGGCGGATTGCAGGAGGACATCTGTGTGCTGCAGAGGCTCCGTCGTTGAGCTCGCAGAAAATTGAAGCAGTTGCATTGTTAAACTTCCAAAACCATGAAATCCTAGATTAGCCAACTAATAATCTCTTGATAGTGATGTACCACGGAGTTCTTGATGTCTTTTCGGCGCTCTCGCCGTCTGAGGAAGCTGAGCCACCAACCAGATGCTCTCGTCTTCCTGTCACAAGATCGACATCCGTTAATGAGACGACCTTGGTCCTCTTCAGAACTTTCCAGAACATGTACAGCAGGGTAAAGATGACAAGCACAACATAGTCAAAGACAAAATCTACAGCTGCGAATCCTCCGACGAAGACTGAATACCCAGAGATGAAGACCAGGAAAAGATTGAGGAGTACTACAAACCAGGTCCCGTATGGGTAGAATAGGGCCTTATAAGGTAGATCATCGACGCTGTATCCTTGTAGGACCCAAGCTCGGCGCATTCGCAAATGCGTGATCCCGATGAACGCCCACGCGATGAAAGTGGCGGCGCCGGAAATGCTGATTAGATAGCCGAACACCCTGGCGGGGCTCGCGGCGATGTTGAGAAGCGCGATAAGCCCGAGCGTGTTGGAAAACACGATCGCCCTGACGGGGACGCCGTTCTTGGTTGTCTTCGCGAAGAAACGGGGCGCGCGCCTTTGGTGTGCAAGAGCTACCAGACTTCGTGAGGCGACGTAGATAGCACTGTTGACAGAGCTAAACTGTGCCGTTATCATCACCACGTTCAGTAGGTTTCCCGCGCCGCCCCATCCGGCGTTCACTAAGGCGATTGTCCAAGGGGAGAGAGCCGTTTTGCTAGTCGCAGTGAGGAGGTCCGGGCTGTCGTACGGAACAATGATGCCCGCGAAGAACACTAGCCCGATGAAGATGATGAGGATCCGCCAGAAGGTCTGTCGTATTGCGCTAGGGAGGTCCTTCTTCGGGTTCTTGCTTTCGGCTGCAGTCATAGCCAACATCTCCGTGCCAGCATAATAAACGGCCGCAAGAACAAAAGTTTTGCCAAAACCGTTGATCCCATTCGCGATCACGCCGGGATCTCTCCAATACCTGAAGCCGATGTATTCTCCCCCAATAGCGCCGGTATTCACCAAGATCGCGACCAAGAACCCGCCGAGTACGGTGAAGAGCTTCCATGCGGCCAGCCAGAACTCCATTTCGCCATAGACGACGACGCCTAGCAAGGAGGTGCCCTGGAATAGCGCCCAGAAGATTAGGATCCATCCGTATGATGGCACGGGTGTCGCCCAGAACCCGAGGATTAGGGAGATATTATTGTAATCGTTTGCAATGTTCGTAACCCAGGTCGCCCAGTAGTTCCAGCCGAGACTGAAGCCTATCGCTGGGTCGATGAAGCGGCTGGCCAGCTCTATGAACGCGCCCTGAACGGGGAACAGCGTGGACATCTCGCCCAGGCTCTGCATTACGAAAAACACGTCGATCCCGATGATGATAAAGCTGACCAAGGCACCGACCGGGCCGCTATACGCGATGGCCGAAGCTGTCCCATACCATATCGACGCACCAACTACGCCGCCAAAGGCAATCATTTGCTATTATTCGAGTATATGTTAGCTCGTAAACCATTAGTAGGTTATATTGAGGTCAGTCTATACTCACTAGATGCCTGTTTTTTAGACCCCGCTGCAACCCATCGTCAATGACATTGCCGTTGTCAGCGACCGCCGTTGCGGATGCCTCCTCGCTCGTTACCGTTACATCATCAACCTTAAGAGGACTTGCCGACCGCGTGCCCACGTTGGCTCCGTCTGAGGATAGTGTACTAATCTTTTCCATCATCTCTAAGAAAGGTGAGCCATGCAACTCCAGACGTGTTAATCAAGAGTCGAATAACGCAGCATCAACGCCAGAGAGAGCGTCCACGGCTCGACACCGCTCATCACAAGCAGAGGGAGATCTGTGGATTTTCAAGTGAACTGTGGTAATGTGCCAGCCCTTTTATACGCACTCTTACCTGAGGACTTACGTGCCAACGTATATGATCGTCTGCATTTGTGCTCATTGCTACAGTACCCCACTCGCCGCTTATCAACCTGCGGATCTCGACTGCATCGATCGCGCATCAGCCTGGAAAGAGAAGTTGGTTTATGGCGCCATACCCCTGCCAGGTGAGGCCATCAAAACTCCCGCCCGGGATTGTCTTATCTGGCGCTGTTTGTGGTGTCCAACGACCGGGATTCTCAGCAGGCCATGAATGCAGGTCATACAGCAATGAAGTATATGTCGAGCACCTGGCAGGGAATTGCCAGGCTAAGTGAAGAGGAATAGAAAACTGCTAGAACGGCACGCTTTGGACAAGCCGGCGGGGCTTAGGTATAGTAAACGAGGTGAGCGTTCTATATCCTCATTTTGGACATCGTCGCCTCATATTACCTTGGTAACTTCTGAGAGAGTCTGGAGACCAATTTTATTCATCTCCTTGGACTGCTCTTCTCACAATTGAGCCTGCTAAGCACAAAATGCGGCCATTATCTCAAACTAGCTCGATAACCAAGTAAGTCGGGTTCTGAGATGTAATAGTTGGTAACACATTGTTCAGCCGATATAAGATCTCCTCTTGAACTGAACACACTGCAACGCGTTTGTGATACCGAAAGCTATTGTAGAGAGAACCCGAGTTTCCAAAGTAGATAGATCCTGGGTATATTCGACATTAGAGTAGCAGAAGGCACAGAGGTCCCTCTTGCATAGACTTTGTACAGTGTTCTTACATGTAGTACACCAGTGTTCCCTGGCAGCGTTTTAGACAGACGAACAGTCGCAAGTGATATCACAGCGCGATTGCTTCTTTACTCGGGGAGTCTCCTGACAGCGAAGAAATAGTTCCCGATCTTCTCGCTTCCACTAACCTCCTTCCACCCAACACCGGGCACGTAAACCACGCCCATACATCTCGGTTCCGCCCATCTGGATCTGCTCTCGAGAAAATGGCGCCGTAATTCATCTTCGTTGATGTATTTATTCCAGTCGTGCGTACCCCGCGGTACTATCCTCAGCAAGTCCTCGGCAATGACGTTTGTGGTCAGCCAGCTGGTCCAGGTGCGCGCGATAGTGCTTAGCACAAGCCAGCCGCCCGGACGGACGAACGGCGCAACGCGATCTAAGAAGGCTGCCGGGTTCGCGACGTGCTCTACTACTTCGAAAACGGAGACGATATCATACCCGTCCTGCTCCGGGTGCGTAGGGACAGGCAGCGCCTCGATGGACGTGTTTTGGTACTGCAGTTTGCCGGAGAGGGCCGGGTCGCGCCGCGCATGTGCCTTTGCGACGGCGAGGACTTCGGGACTCGGGTCGATGGCTGTCACGGACCTTGTGGAGGCGAGCCGCGCTGCAGACTCGGCGAAGATGCCGCCGCCACACCCGATGTCAAGGTATCGCAGCCCCGTGGACGGGTAAGAGTCGGATACGGCGTCGGGTACGGAGGCTCGGCATGAACGTATGAAGTCGTGACGCAATGGGTTCATGAGATGTAGGATGCGAGAGGGACCCTGGGGATCCCACCACGATGAGGCGAGCGCATTGAAGTGGGAAACCTCATCGGGCGACACGGTCGTGAAGGCTGGATCTGACGAACTCGGGGTCGGCGTTTCCGAAATGCGGAGGCAGGGTGTTGATGCGAAGGAGCGGGAAGTTGGTGTCCGGGATGGCCAAGGTATGGGGGCTATTGGTGTGGGATGGCATCTGGAAGTGATGCCACTCGGAATTTGTTTAATAGGCGACGGTTGCCGGGATATTCGACGTATGCTCCGAGCACTCTGTCTTAGAATACATGGCTCCATGTCGGGTACCAACTGAAGCCCCCTCTCTCAGTGCCTCCTAAATGAAGTTTAAGAAAAGTCGGAGCCGAACCCGAGTAATAACAAAAGCTTAAGCAAAGCTAGCATTAGATCTGACTCTAGATGGATACCAAGCTTTACCCAGTCAGATACTCTATCTAGATAGGCAGGTTGTGGATGCTGCGACGCAACGTCAATCGATGGTGGGGCCAGGCTCGAAAATGTTCTAGAATGTGCGGCTGCTGTACTTAATGGGTTTCCGGTGGTTCGGCGATGCATGAGATGCAGGGACCAAATGCGACTGTACGGTACCGATACCGCTGCATCCCCGAGGGCCGAGGACTCAGGCGGGTTTGTGGTTTGTGTCAACTGAGTCGTTGAGGTTTGTCAGCGTCTGTAATCGAGCATTAGCGCAGTCCTGTCGCGCGCGGGACTGATTCAGGCAGGGTAGCAGCAGGTCAGCAGCAGCTTGCGGTAGCCTGTAGCGTGGGGCGTTGGGCGAATCACCCCGCGGCCAATTCCGAGACTGCCAACTTCTCAGTCAGCATCGACACAATTCGCATCGACACTTGCTTAAACTAGTACCCGTCGTCATGAACATCAGGGTAAGGAACGAAGAGAAATTAGGCCAACTATAAATCTATTCCTTCGACATATTCCCGCTTTCTTCGCTCCACGTACCCAATCCGTTTTGCTCTATCTATACGGTAGTCTGTCCCCGCCCTAGCCTACCGGCAATCCCGACCTATCTAATTCCCGTCATCCCATCGTCCCATCGTTTAAGATCCCGCGAATTTTTTTGAATTGGCCGACATCTGAATCCAATTGAAGAGTCTTATTGGCTCTTGACGCAATACTACAAACATGCCTTCGGCGACAATCGACCACAACAAGTTCGATAGCATACCGGACACAATAGCCGCTTTTCGTATGTCTCTTCCTCTTCCCTGTTCTCCGTCTGTGTTTCCTTGGTCAAAGACTGACGAGCGCGTTCTGTATAGGTAATGGCGAATTCATAGTTGTAATGGACGACCCCGGCCGGGAAAACGAAGGCGACCTCATCATTGCCGCCCAAGACGTTACCACCGAGCAGATGGCCTTTCTGGTCCGGTACTCCTCCGGCTACGTCTGCGCACCCATACCACCCGCTCGCACCGAGCTGCTCGAACTGCCACAGATGGTCCCCAACAGCCAGGACCCGCGAGGCACCGCCTATACCATCTCCATTGACGCCGCCGATCCCTCCGTCACCACAGGCATCAGCGCTCATGACCGCGCTCTGGCCGTCAGGCGGCTAGCTGATCCGAACGCCACCGCTGCAAGCTTTCGCCGTCCTGGGCACGTGCTACCTCTTCGCGCCGTGCCAGGCGGCGTGCGAGTGCGGAGAGGCCACACCGAGGCCGCCATTGACTTCTGCCGCCTAGCTGGCAAAGCCGAGGCAGCCGCCATAGGCGAGATTGTTGACGACGGTGAAGAGGTTGCCGGGCAGGCCATACAACGAAACCCCGGCATGCTGAGGGGCGAGGGTTGCATTGCATTCGCGAGAAAATGGAATATTAAAGTTTGTACCATCGAAGATTTGGTTAATTACCTAGAAAAGACAGAGGGTAAGATCGGCGCTAACGGAGGGTCATGAGGATGATATTTTAGACGACATGGCGACATTAGATTCAAAATTCACCCATTCACATTTGTGGAGTTGTGTCGTTCAACAACACTTCCTTCCCGGACCTATATATATCTGGTTTTACGGCCGGCTGTCAAAAGAACATCGACGTTAGGAATACATGCATAAAGGCTCAAGCAACCGAGCCACTATTCGATCGCTGAATAGATATTTTGTTTAGACGGTATTGATACCTGTTTGTATATGAGAATATATTCTACACTCCAACCAATGTGCTACACCTATGAGGCCGATCAATGATAATATGTACCATGCGGTATACCTGTTTAGTCAAGAACCTCGGAACAATCATACCTAGCAGTACTAAAACTACACGTGACCATTATATGCCATGGTTGATTGGAGTTGTCGATACCATCCCATTCGTAAGAATTCATCCCGAAGATACTGGTGGTAAAGACAAAAGCAGCTGCGTTCTATTAGCGGTCTTCACTTCAGGATAGGCCGAAAGTCGGTCCGGTTACAAAGATAATGGTAGCTGAAGTAAATACGTCGATACAACGGCCCTGTTTTATCGTCTCGTCTGATTGTTTGATAGATTGCCATGGTTGAATAACACTGGCCTGCTGTTGTTTCATCGAAACTATTCGCGAGACTCATATCATATTAGCCCAGACTTACATATGGCGCTGTGTGAACATGATACATATTCGGCCACGTTCCCGGAACGGTTACGGAGTGCTTCGAGATCTTTAACGCGGTTGTTAACTCTCTCCTGGCATTCGGCAGCCTTGATAGTGAATGGATAGTAGTCTTTCTCATAGTCATAGCCCAAATGAGGTCAAACTCTCTACTAAACAAACACATTCCTGTTTGCAACGGGAACGGCTTAGCTAGGAGTAATTTGGGTGCCTATTTTACTAATGAAGGTTCCAATGTAATAGTTTGATCTTAAAATAATAGCAGATATTTTTCTTCGACAAATCTTTCACAGATCTTCCTTATCAGGGCCGCGGCACTCTGATGTGCGCAGGCGTTTTTCCTAGTTTGCCCCCCGTCTTTTCCCTTCCGCTTTTTTTCAAGTTGGCTATGTAAGGCCTACCTACATGTAATATTTAATGTGCAGTGAGTCAAACACACACCTACACTATCTAATTTACTACATAAGCACGTCATAACTACGAAGAATAGAGGCTTATAGAGAATCTTAAACGGAATAAGAATAGGTGATAAAAGGGAAATGAAATTCGGTCTACATTCAGTCTTAATAATTTACTCTAACCCCCAACCCCTCTTCAATTCCGGCTACGACTGTCCCCCTAGGGGACCTCCTCACCTAATCCTTGATAGAGGACAGAAACCACGCGACTAGATGATTAACTGTAGGGTGATTCCAAGTTAGCGTCGCCGGGACCTTGACCTTGAAGGCCATCTGCAGTTTCTGGCGCAAGGCCACCGTCATCACACTATCGACTCCAAAGTCTACCAGCGGCTTGCGGATGTCGATCTCATCGATATCAGATATCATGAGGACTGCAGCGATGCATTCTCGGATCTTAGTTGTGAGCCACTGTTGTCGGTCACCCTTCTCCGCCGGGCCAGAGTCGGAATCCCGGCTGGAGGAGGACGTATCGGGCGTGCCCCTCGCTGCTGGCCTTCGAACGACTACGTCCTCGAGGATCGGGAGCGGTGCGGGATCTCCTTCCGCAATAGAGCACACCCGCGTCACGACGGCGCCCTCGACGTCAAACTTGTTCACGTGTTCCCAAGCACGGAATGCTTCGTCAGGCGTAATACCGGTAATGCCCTTACTCTGCAGCTCGTCATTGAGGAACGTCAGATCCCGTACAAGACCTAGCCCCAACCACGCCGTGAACTGGAATGCAACCGCATTGTCGCCACGTGTCCGGCGGTAGCTTGCTAGTCCGTCCAAGAAGGCGTTGCTTGATGCGTACGCCGCTTGACCCTCTGTCCCTACGAGCTGCCCTATGCTGGAATACAGAACAAAAAAGTCGAGTGAGCCGGGCGGGAAGGCCTTGTGAAGAGTAAGCGCGCCGTCGATTTTCGGGGAGAATACTTGTGCATAGGCCTCGCGGGTTGTGTCCACCAGTAGACTACCCCCGAGCACACCTGCACCATGGATAACCCCAAGGACTGGGGGCAGGGAGAGCTTGTCGAGTGTAGCAACGAGAACCTCCGCGCCGTTGGGGCTTGAGATATCAAACGCTATAGGGTAGATTGTCGCCCCAAGTTTCTCAAACTGCACGATTCGATCAACAATACCTTTCAGCCTGGTGTCGTCGGCTACGAGTTTCGGCCACTGGCTACGAGAGGGCAGTCCCCGGCGAGAGACTAGTACAATGCGTCGAGCTCCCTTCTTGATCAGGAATTCGCAGGTTGCGAGGCCGAGATCGCCAAGTCCCCCTGTGATGAGGTAAGTTCCCTCCGGAGTTGGCATGATGGTCTTCGTGGAATCCGGCTTCTGGCGATATTCGCGTGTGAAGGGTCGCATGATGGGTCGCCGTGGAAGTCCGTCTACCATTCTCAAGACGTCTTGTTCCTGGACGTACTTGATCGCCGTCAACGGGAATGTAGCGTCGGTTTCAGTATCGATGAGGCCACCCCAGATATCTGGGTGTTCTGATCCGATGATGCGGGCTAATCCGTACAGAGGGGCATGGGCAAGGCCTGTAGCAGTTTCACCAGCTTGGACGCCATTGCTGATGATATAGAACTTGCATGCTAGAGCATGATTTGCCATGAACTTAACTAGAGTTGCAGCTTCCCAAATGATCTCCTCGGCAGCTCTTGGCACTTCATCCAGGGATTCGACGTGGCGGGGAATAAAGATAAGTGTGCTCCCATTCTTAGCTAAGATAGGGGCTACTTTCTCAACTTCGCCTTCGATTTGGGTGGCAGAAGATGCCTGGAACAGTGTCTTCGCATGCCGAGATACTTGTTTTACGAATCTCTCCGGGTCAGAAGATACAAGAACCACGTCACCTAGTTCCCGTACCGTCTCCGAGAACTTGGGTGGTACCCAAGCGATTCGATGAACAAGGCTATCAACACCACCGCTTACTCCCCGTGCACCCTCAACCTCGGAGAATCTCATCGACGTGAATTTGGCTAATAGTAGCCCCTGAGAATCTAAAACGGTGACGTCTGCAGCTGGGGTTTTAGCATCCGACGAGTCTTCGATGAACAAGTATCCAATCTTAGGCGGCGGCTTGCAAGAATATATGTTAACACGATCAATTCCTGACACGATCTTCAGCTTGATATCATGGAAGAATATCGCGGACCCGACGGATGTCGCTGCATCGAGAAGAGGCGCCCAAGAATGTTCGTCCCAGGGGAGAACCTGTACCGAGGGGTCCATGTCAACCTTCACCATCATTTCTTTCGAATTTCCATAGTGCTCAACAACCTGCCATGGAAATGCAATCCCTTCGACTCCTATCTTGGCTAGGTAGTCTGTAGCGAAACTATTCGGCAAGATGGTCCCAATACGCTTCTGAATCAATCCGATGTCAATCTTTTCCTGGCTTGATCCATCGAAGGTTTTCCCTTGGTTCCATTGGGCTGAACTATGGGAGAGCCATGTCTGCTCGGAACTATCCCCTATATCTTGGGGGCTTGATGCAACTCGGATACTATTCCCATCAATTATGATTTGGACATTGCGTGTGTCTGGCCCCATTGACACCGGAACACGTAACTTAATGTTACTAAAGACTGTTGCTCTAGTGGCATGGTGGAAGGTGTTAATATAGACAGCAGCGGGAATTATTTCAGTTCCATCTAGAGGATGAAGACCAGGATAAGGCTTTGTCTTATCATCAAGCTTGGTGCTGAATATAACCGTATCAGTGCCGGCGATAGCAGTGCGATGCCCTAGTATCGTGTGTTTCTCTATATCATGCACCTCTGCCTGCCCAGAAGCGCTGGTTTCGACCTGTCTGTAGTAAGGTTTATGCAGCCAGGGTGTGCCAGGAACTTCGCGACACCACTTTCCTCTATGGCCAAATTGGGCCTCGAAGTTGATACGCGCCCCTGCAGTATATGCAATTGCCACTGCTTTATGGATATTCTTCGAGGCTGGAGAGTCTCGTTTCATAGTAGGTATCGTCTTGAAATCCTCATCGCTCAGTCCGCTGTCCAGTATTGTATCATCCACAGAATTTAAAACAATAGGGTGCGACGAGACCTCGACGAAAATTCGATATCCATCTTCAACGGCAGCATTCACGGCCGACTTGAGAAGAACGGGATAAACCGTATTGGTTTGCCAATACTGAATATCTCTGAGGACTGTTGTTCGGGGGTCGGCATTGGAGGTGGAATATAGTGGTAAAGTGAACTTCTGAGGATAAATGCCGCCATCGAGGGCTTTTTCGAGGGCTTTCATGTATGGCTTGAGCATAGGACTATGGAAAGGAACGTCCGTATTGACACGAAAGGTCCTGATATTGCGGGCTTTCAGGTCTTCAACGTACTTCGCTACACTTTTGGCTTCCCCACTCACGACACAAGTTGATGGAGAGGAATCAATGGCCGCGACGAGATCCTCTCTCCCTTGCAGTTCTTCTGCAACAACGGAGTAAGGGAGGTTGATCAGACTCATGGCACCTGATATTTGGCCTCGCAGCTGAGCATATAACCTTGCGCGTCGTGCTACTATTAATAAACCTTCTTCGCGGGTAAGACAGCCTGCGACAACAGAAGCTGCAATCTCTCCGACTGAATGTCCAATGACGGCCTGAGGGGCAAGGCCTTGAGAGGAAAGGACTTCATACAGCCCAATTTGAATGACGTACGTTAGAATTTGAACCCGATCGGCTGTGTCAAAATCCCCAGTTTGGAGGCACTCAATAGCTGAAAACTCGGCTTCCTTGCGTACAATTCCATCTAGCGCCGTAATAGTGCGAAAGAATACTGGGTTCTGTAGCAGTTCTATGCCCATATTCTTGTATTGCGCACCATGCCCAGAGAATATCATACAAATGGGAGCATTGGGGCCCAATACCCTTCGTTGGATGATGTTTTGATTGTCGTGCTGAGGATCGGTGGCGAACTCACTTAGAGCACTTATTGCGTCTTCTCGTTTCTCAACTACAAATGCTGCTCTGTAATCGTGATGACTACGATGTTGGGCCAAGGTGTTTGCAACATCCGTCAAACTGTGGTCCATCCCCTCAGGAGAATCTAACCACTGCGCCAATTGTCTGGCCTGCTCAATAAGTCGTTTTTGCTGTGGTGAGGATAACATAAGTATGAGTGGGCCTACAGGTTTCTCCGCACTAATACTGTTGACTGAAATGGGAGCTTCTTGAATAATCGCGTGCGAGACGGTACCGCCGTAGCCATAACAGCAGACAGCTGCTCTCTTGGGACCATCTGATTTTGGCCACGGCATAGCCTTGCGTACAACATGTAATGCTGATTTGTCCCAATCGATTCGTCTATTCAGCTTGTTTAGCCGAGCTTGTGGTGCGAGCTGACCCTTATTTATCGCCAGAACCGCTTTAACGAGGCCTATAGCTCCAGCTGCTGCTTCTAGGTGCCCTACGTTTGGTTTAATAGAGCCAAGGTAAACTGGAGAGTTGACTGCCCTTCCAGCACCATCGCCGTACAAAGCTGCAATGGCAGATACCTCCGTCGGGTCGCCCAAGGGTGTCGATGTGGCATGGGCCTCCACATACGCAACAGATAGCGGATTAATACCAGCACGTTTAACGGCCCATCTTCCAACAAGCTCCTGAGCTTTTGTGTTTGGTGCCATAATGCCGTTTGTTTTACCGTCCTGTGCGATGGCACTGCCTTTCAGCACAGACAGTATCTTGTCGCCGTCAGTTATCGCCGAAGAGAGTTTCTTCAAAATAACAATGGCACCCCCTTCTCCCCGCGCATATCCGTTGGCATCATCGTCAAATGACCGGCAAATTCCCTCGGGGGACAGGGCGCCTGCTTTGCCTAGCATCCGTGTCAATGCAGGAGCTAGGAGGACGTTGACACCACCAACAATAGCAACTTCCGACTCTCCATTCAGAATAGCCTGGTACCCTAAATGAACAGCCACAAGGGATGAAGCACAAGCGGCATCAACTGCAGCGGAGGGACCCATAAGATCCAAGTGGTAGGAAATGCGATTAGGGATGCCATGGGCGGCAGTTCCGATGCCCATCCAAGCCTCAATGTTGGGAATATCTTCCAGGAGGAGGCGAGAATAATCGTCCGAATCACAACCCATGTATACAGCAGTATCAGAACCAGATAGACCTTTGGGATCAATACCAGCATTCTCAAGAGCTTCCCAGGCCAGCTCTAGACCAAGCCTTTGATGAGGGTCCATTTGTTCCGCCTCCTTGGGCGAGATACCAAAGAATGAAGCGTCGAAGTTCTCTAGGTCCTCGATGAAATATCCTTTTGACACAGTCTTCTCCAACTGCTTCTTATTTCGCGGGTCCCGTCTTAGCCACGGCTCCCATCGATGTTGGGGAACTTCACCAGAGGCATCTTTCTTGCTCAAGAGCAGCTGCCACAGCTTCTCAGGCGAGTTGACTCCTCCGGCAGTTCGACATGACATGCCTATTATAGCAACGTCAGTAGAAGAGATTTGGGCTTCGGACCTGTCAATGGCATTGTTTCTTCGGGTTGTGTTTGGGCGTGTGTCTGGAAAGCCGTTCACGCTGGTATCAGCGCGCGAGGTACTGTTTGCAACCATGACGAATCTGGATAGTTTTGAATCGGTGAGGGACGAGAAAATACAATGATACGTTAATAATTTCTAAATCTCTGAAGAACCTGCCTTTCTTCTCAGCTCTATTACATCGTCTTGTGGTCTTTGCGGATTCTTATAGTCAATTTGAATGGTGCCAACACATCTGCGGCCCCCTTCTGATAATTAGCTAGAAAGGGGGATTTGAGCACAGCTAGTTGGGCTTCTAAGCGTAATCAGGAGAGGCACGAGGTAATCAGGCCAGAAAATTTCCATACGACATACCTTCCTAGTAAAATGGCTCACCCGTCGGGTGCATCCCGTCATGTTTAATCATGTAAGCATTACCGCCTACACGAGGGCTGCTATCGATGAACAAACTGATGTGCTGAACCTTGATTACCAACATACCTCTAGGTACTGCCACTATGCCACATGGAGATCAGCAACCGTGCAGAAACGATCACTGGTGAGCGGAAGGCTGTAGGACATCGACGATCTGGAGGCACGGCCGCATAATCACGGCTAGCCTATGGACAATTTTGCTATCACTTCGGCGGTATAGGTGACCGGAGAAATATAGTTGTCTAAGCGGAATACAAATCAATGAGAAATTCGAGGTGGCTAATCCGCGTTCGGATTGCTTCCCCGGGACGGCCCGTCAACTGTCTGACAGTCAGTCGTCATGCTAAGGAGTAAGGAGTAATTCTCGTTGCTCAGCTTGCTCCTTGTTTATTACCCATGTTCTTTCGAGTTTCCATTCATAGTGTAAGTACCTCCAGAATATTACTCGGGTAGTTTTGAGGCATCTTAGACGTCTCGATTTGGTTGTAAGAATTCAGCAAGTGGCTACATCAACAATGGCGCGATAAGCCACATCTCACACAGTCGAGACTGGCACTCCACTAATGGATCTCGTGGACGGATACAGAAAAAATACAGCAATGGGTGTACAACCTACTGAAGTGAGGCGGGCGAATTGATACCATATCCAGGTTGCTACTTTTATTCCTCGATAGACGTGGGGCCAGTTGCTGACAAACCACAGACATCCGCGCCCCAGGCCTGCATACCTAGGTATATAGATTATTCATCGGATGCTGTACTCGAATTCGGAAGCCTAATGCTCCTTTCAGAACGTATATCAGCAGGCTTCCGATTTTAGCTGCCAAGACGGTTCTTAAGCTTAAGAATACACTGGCTAAGCACCACAACTGCCTTATGTATTCGACTAACTTGGGTTTAGTATTCGGACATTAAAATTGTCTGGTTGTCATTTCTCCCTTGAATCAAGTGACTAGGCTAATGGTATCGTAAGCCCTAAGATGGTAGTTTTTTTTCTTCTTTTCTTTTTTGTTGTGTTTGTTTAGTGTATAATTACCTATTTGCTTAGCAGGAACTTCCAAACGGAGGCAATCCGAAGGTTAACCCCTGCGACAACACTATGACTTTTGACATGGGCGCAAGGAAGCAGGGAAGGTAAGTCAGACAACCAGTGTATATTGAATATACAGATACTTCTATATATACTGCAAGCAACATTTAGATCAGCTTTTGCAACACGAGCTCGGTCAATGCCTCGGTAAGTTATCTGTGATGTGATAATTCCCATAATCGCAGCCACATAGCACCGCTGCGCATGATACAAAGAGAGCTATCGTGCCACTATGCTCGCACTTCAAACCCCTACGCGGCCACAAAATATATTGGCGATATTATCAGAGGCGGACAGTTTAGAATAATGATATCCAATTGGGGTAGGTCACACACACAGGAATGTACTGTTACACGGCAAGATGTCTCGAATCAGAAAATAATACCTACCTCCCCCGGTGCAGTAGGCAAACGAGTAGCCTGTGAGTTATTTATTCCAACTTCGCATGCATCATGGATGATGTCGATATTGGTGCGGTCAGATATACCGCCTCCCTTGGCAAGCGAGTTGTAACCAATATTGGGGGCCAGCAGGATAAACGCGATGTAACAACCGAAAAACAGCCTCACCGTGGATGGCCCGGCCCTAGGTAGTAACAGCCCTGATCTACAACGTCATGCACATAATATGCCGTATACCATGCGTACCATGTCAGCCTACCCGGTGCGCATGCTATTGGTCATATATGCAGGTAAACGGTATATTATTATATTGAATACTTGTATATTAAAACCTAAATATTTATATAAGCCAATACGGACTAATTATAAACCTTAATACAGGGTAGGACCACAAGGGTTACCAACAAGGTCCTTAAACCACCTACAAGGTCCTTAAATATATGGCTATAAATATATAAGCTGCCACCCGCGATATTTATCATAGATTTATGTATTATATATAAGAATATATCTACTTATCCACTACCACTACTTCGGTTATTACAATATTCCCTACTAGTTTATGCAACTATTAGCTCTATTACGTAATCACCTCCGACACATGCCACGGGGCGAAAGCCGAATAAATATGGGCATCCGCTGCCCGACGTAAGCACGAGCTAGGCATTGGAAACGATAAGTTTTGGCTGCCAATCCGAATCTGTATTCGAGCACTTTCAATGCAGCAGATGCCAAGGACTTCTTATGTGAGGAGAGCAGAACTTGTTTATATCCGGGAATGTCAGGATCTCTGTGGTTGGGGGTATGTAATGACTTCTATTGTTGCGCAGGGGTTCTAATCTGGTGAGGCTACGCAATATCGGTCTATATACACACATGCCCTTTGTTCTCGATCAAGGATCGTGACAGGGAAGAAGCTGGGCCTGGCTGGGGCTCTGTAAGAACACGGATCTGAAATTATAACAGAGAGAGTCGAAGATGGCTATGTGGAGGATTTGTCTCTGCAAGCGAAGTTTGGGTAGCCGGCTATCCCACTGCTTATCTGGCTCAAAGGAAAATACAGGTGGCAAGGTAGGGAGGAACTCGGTGACGAATTTATCAAGTTCTCCTGTGATACAAGAACATCATATTCGGATCCTGTTGTTGGCCTTTGTCGCCTCCAGAAGTCCACAAGTTTCATCTGTATAATACGCTCCGCAAACGCGTCAGGTGCGTTCGCTAAATTCTTAGGCTCGGGCGGGAGATGGATTTGGGGCAGATTCCCGGGTTTTAAATGGTTGGGGAAAAGGGGTACTAATACAACTTGGGTCGGTTGTCTCTATCTCGGCAATATTTCGTTCGTATTCCCAGGACACGCTGGTCTCGTAAAAGGGAGGATGAAAGGCTGGCAATGACCCTCAATGAAAGATATGAATCAAAAAAAAAAAAAAAAATCGGGGGTACTTACTGTCGTCCATCAGGAATGACAGGATGCTAACAACAATAACATTTAGCGACCATCATACGAACCATTTTGTGAGACCTATCTATCTAATACATAGAGGCTGCAGAAGGTTCGTCGACTCGTCTCCTTCCCAAGCCGGTCTATGTTATTATCCCAGCGAGAAGTCTCCAGATGCATCCCGATTCTTTGCGCGAACTAGACACCACAGCTAAGCGAGCCCCAGAACTTATTCATCTGGCCCTGACAAAGGAATCCAAGCCCGGCAAAGGCAAGATGTTGAACTCGTATTAGTGAGTCTCGCCCATCAAGTTGCGAGCATTTCTGCAACACGTTGAGTCAGTTATGCCTATTTTGAGCGTGATCTTCGAAGGGTTCAGAAGCTTTGAAACCTGTCTTGGCACAAAAAGGGAATCTTGTGCTCTAATAACCATTAAAGCATGAATACGGTTCCGAGAATTACTTACCGACTCGAGGGCATCGGCAACAGAAGTGCATGTTTCTCGAATGTCTGCTAGTGCTACGCCATTTAGATTGTTCAACCTATATAATTGGGGAGGGATTAACTGTGAGGTATACCCACAGACTCTCAGAAAAAGCACCGCAAATTTCATGTCATTAACGCTATATTCTCTGCTCAGATCCCACCATTTCTGATAATGCTCAAGGAGCCAATGAGTATATATCAATTGATCGATCTTGCCCTAGACGTAAGAATCAATCCTGCACTGATTATATGCACAATGTCATGAACGAGGGGCCATATTACCAGTTCATCTCCGCAACGAAGTACTGTAGGAGACGATCTAGGACGGGACGACTTGGGATATTTCCTGGGGCTTTTTGAATACTCGGAACAAACTCAGCTGGCAACTATATATCTCTCCCTTCAGCTGAGATCCCTAGCTATAAGTTGCATGCTATTGCTGAACGCGTTAAATAACTATGAAGCTGCTTCACCCATTTAGAGCATTGCGAGAAATGGGTGATGTTCACGTGTAAATAAGATAGGTTAGGGTGCTTGGGGAACTTCTCGCGTTGAAGTGGGTAGCGACCATATAAATGGAAGTGAACCAGTGCACTCTCAGCTGCGATCGGGTGAAGTGTTTTGTGATGATCTCCGGTCTAAGTTCTGAGCTCCTGAACTGCGTTCAGAACATACCTATTTATATATAGGATCATGTGAGGCGGGTTTACCCGCTCCGCATGATCCACTATACCGTGACAGAACTTAATCTCATAATAGACAGAAAAAAATCGTTTGAAAACATATTCTTTGTACTAAAGCGAGAGTGTTATATCTGCTCCCATCACTGTATCCGAAATGTTCTGCCACCGATGACAACTCCGCCATTTCTAATAGAAATGGGGATGAAGGGAGACCAATAGACGTGGGAATAGCTGAAGAGGGTTATGATATTACGCAATTAAGCTCATCGCGCAATTTGGTGGCATTTTGGTGTCCTAGTGCCAACGTGGCCTGAGATGAGTGATAAGTGCATAGCTCCGGCCGTCACGTCGAGTGCAATGACGGCACTGCAACATTCGGAGTCAGTTATCACCACCTAGAGCGTGGTTTGTGAGGGTTCAGGAACTTCCGGTTTACTGTCCTAACCGAAAGAGGAAACCTGGGCCTTCGGAAGTGTTACAAGGGCAGAATACTGGGCTTGGAATAATATTCAATTAAGAGTAATAATCTTTTAATATAGTCGAGGGGGCCATGTAGATCTCTAGACCCCCTTTTAAAAGCGGGCGAATCGCAGTCTTTATATATAAATAACCTCACTTAAAAACAGCGACTAAATCGCCGACTTCCTAAAATATCCAACTATATTTTCGTTTTATATTTTTATACTATATTTTTATAAAAACAAACTATTTTAAGTTTTAAAAAAAATTAAATTATATTTTTTAAATTAATTTAATTTTATTTAAATTTTATATTAATAATTTATTATTTTATATAAATTATTTATAAAATATTAAATATTTTAAATTTTTAAATATAAAATATATATTTATATATATAATATTAAGTTTTTTTTTTTATATTTATTTTTAAATAATTAATTTTATTTAAAAATTTTAAAATTAATAAATTTTTTAAAATTTTATTAATAAAATTATTTTATTTTAGTTTTAGTTTTTTTATTAATAAAATATTTAAAAAATTTTTATATTTAATATTTTTTAATTAATTAATTTTATTATTTAATAAAATATTTAATATATTTTTTTATTTTAATAAAATTTTTAATTTTATTTATTTAATAATTTTTATTTTTAATTAGCTTAGTTTTATATAATATTTAATTAAAATTAAAAAAGTTTTAGTTGTTGTTAATATAATAAAGTTTAATAAAAAAAATATAAAATAAATTATAAATTTTTTAAAATTTAAATAATTTAAATTTAATAGTAGTTAAAAATATAATTTTTTTAATCCGAAAAAAACTTAATATATGTTTATTTAGTTTTTTTATTAAATGTTTTATTTTAATATATTTCTTGTTAAATATTATTAATTAGTTTATTTTATATATAAAAATATTTTTTTTATATTTATTAATTTATTTTTTTATTTATTTTTAATTTTTTTTTAAATATTTTTTAATATTTTTATAAATTTAAATTATTTAATATATATATAGTTTATTACTTAAATTAT